>BQKZ01000652.1:93619-112582 GCA_036244855.1 Temnopleurus reevesii
GCACTACACAACGGGGGCCCCCCGATCTCGCTACAGCATACCCCGGAAGTGAAGATGACTCAATGGGCAGTCTTGTGACGAAAGGTGAACAGTTGAAGTGACCGAATGCATCCGTTTTTAACAGATTTTGTCGATCGTAAGTAATATTTTGCTTCAGAAAAATCTTGATATGCTGTATGAGTATTTTTCACATGTGTTGAAAATGTAGAAATAATGTATAAGCTGCAAATTAAGCTTGGAATCTGAAGTAGGAAATGCCTGTGATCGTAATTTTCAGGCAGCTGCAACTTTCCATAATGATCGGTGGGATGCTCTAACTCTAAGCCCGCAGTTGCGGGGCAGCGCAGCGTCGACTCGGCACTGCCGATCGGTGGGTGTACGTCACATTATACGTGTACATGTACGCCCCCTTCAATCACCTTGGCAATGTACCTTCGCTCTTTTTCACTTTTGAGAAAAAGATTGGAGCATTAGAGAACTAATAATTAGATTATTGAACTCTTGACATAAAACCTAGCTGGGCAGATGTGCATATAGATGGAATATTTCAAAACTTAGCCTTAGGAATGGTTTGTTATTATTGAATATTGGGCCCGGGCTATCTGCCAAATATTTTGATTTTCCAAATTCCAGCTGAGCTGCATCAGTCGTGCAGTACTATTTATCGTGAATCCAATAGTGCACACTTTAAGATTTCACAACTAATACATTTTTCAATACATTGTACATTGCTGGTATTACAATTATTTATGAAAATAAAACTGAAATGTTTTTAGACCTCATTATTAATCCCCATTTTGCCATGATTGCTGCACTTCAACATAGCCATAGGCATCCATAATTATCATGCTGTCTGATATTTGGACTTTCACTACACCATGTGTATCATTCCAAACCACTTAGGATGGAAGCTGTTATGAAATGTTACCCAAATTATATTTGTGGATTGTGATTTGTCAATACTGTCGTGCTTGCTTAATTGCATGTGTTTTTTCTGAACTCTCCTTGAGGGTAAACAATCATTTTGTTTTTTAAATTCAGAAATATCTCTCCTCCGATTTTTCACTCCAGGTAGTTGGTGGTGAGGGTGTCGTCCATTCCTGTACACAAGCTCTGTGTTTGAAGGGACAAAGCGGCAGCAGTCATCATGCCAGGCCAAGTGTATAACATTCCCATCATTCAACCAGACCTCCGCAGAGAGGAGACCATTCAACAGATCGCAGACACTCTCGAGTACCTGGAGAAGATCGCCAACGATGTCTTCGATCGCATCGAGAAGAGGGTCATAGACAACCAGACGCGGCTTACGGACATCAACAAGAGGCTGGATGTTGCTCAAGCCAAAGTTGACAAGATTAAGAACAGCCGTAAAGCTATCAAAGTATTCTCAAGCGCAAAGTACCCGGCACCGGAAAAGAATGATGTTTACCAGTCAGTATTTGTGGACAACACAGACTTATCGAGCATCCCACGGCCATCTCGCAAGCTGGCTAGCAAGCACCAGACGTTAGAAAGCAGAGCGTTGAAGGAGAAGCTTCAGTTTTATAATGTGCAATTGAATGTGAGGAAGAAGGACAAAGATGGAGAAAATACTTGGGAGGGTTTAGGAGGTCTTCCAAGAAATATTGACTCAATAACATCGCTGCTTCTTTTTAACACAAGTGAAAATCCGTAAGCAATTTGTGTTTCATTCTTCTGGGTATAGAACTGTCTCTGATTTACAGCAAGTACTCATGAATCTGAGCATCGTTTAGAATAGGATGTTAATCTAAATTTCTATTTAATTTTTTATTTAATTTTTGCCTAAATTAATCTCATAAGACTCGATTAATCTAAAAAAAAAGAAGTAAGAATGAAAATAATAATTGGAGTTATTTTTCATAATTACCTACTGATATCATTAATATTTATTCCATAAAATGCTCGATTATCAGAATAATTGTCAGAATGTTCGCTGGCTACAGTCAGCAAAATAAATGAAAATAATTCTCTAAAGCATTATGCAGAGTGGATTTGTATTACTAAATGCAAGACACCAGTTGAAAGTATTACATGAAGTTATTAAACTTTTGAGATTATGATTTGCACATCAATCAGCTCACTTATATGGCTCTCAAAGGCCTTTGTTGCACTTTGTATCTCTTCCATTCAGGTCTAATGGTAGAATTATATTTTCATTGTTATTAAATCCCTCTCTGATCTCAGATACAAGAAATATGTGATGATCGATCCCCTGGGAGCGGTCACGAAGACGAGGAAAGCCATCGAGGAGGAACAGCAGGAGGAGATGGGTCAAGCACCAACATCCATTCTCCAGAGAGAGCAGCTGGATCGCATCACCAGCGATAACTTCTTCTACGTTCCTCATCTTGGCGAGGTACCAGACATCGATGTACCCAGCTTCCTACCAGACCTACCAGGTTTGTGATGTAGCACATTCATATTGATTTTTTTTTCATCAATCAAATGTGTGTTCAAATTCATGACAAATTTTTTCAATGGAGATAATTTCAATTTTCTTGATAGATCCATAGTGCATATCTTGATTGTAAATGATTTTCAGCTATCGTTGAATTCTTAAGAATTTCGGAAATTTGATATTAAAAAAATATCACCCTTCTGAGTGAATTCACACATGAGGCACATTTCTTTTGGCCTCTGACCTTGAACTTCTACCATAGGCTACAAGAGATGTTTTTGCATGAGAAATTGTAAAATGAGTTCTTAAAATTATATCGCAGAGTCATTGAATCTTCTTGGTGCCTCTGTACAAATTCTCCATTGACCTGTAAACGTTGCCTCTTTCCTGCTTGTTTGCCTTTGTAGGTATTGCTGATGACATCATCTTCAGCTCCGACCAGGAGGCATCCATAGCCCCATCTCTCCCAGGAGCCAACATCCCGGAGCTCCCCAGCGTCATGTCATCTCAACCCAGCAACCTCCCTGCCCTGCCTGCTCCTGAAGGATCCAGTAACCTCCCTGCCATCATGCCTCCTGGAGGAGGCACGGGCGCCCCTCCTCCACCACCTCCTCCACCCCCACCCGAAGCTGCAGCACCTCCTCCGCCACCTCCCCCACCCCCTGCTGCCGTAGCGAGTGCTGATGCTGTACCTGCTGCTAGTGCCCCACCCCCCATGGCACCGGCGGACAACTCGAGATCAAGTCTCTTGGAGTCTATCAGGAATGCAGGTAAGTTTTTAAAGGACTACCCAAGTAAAATGTTTCAGAAGAAAAAAAACCCTCTATAATAAGATTAAAATCATTGCTAATTTGAAATTTAAAAAAACCCCAACAGTTAATTGGATCTCGAAATTAATTATCAAATGATTCGGTTGAAATTAATTATCAAATGATTCGGTTGAAATAAAATAAAACTGTGTGGAAGTATAACAATCTACTCCAGTGGAACCTCATACCAAGATGAAAGGGACCATTAAAATATTATTGTTATTGCAGTAATCTTATTATATAAGGATGTGACCAAAAACTTATTAGGAAACAATGCCAGACTATTACCTTTTTAATTAATTAAACTTTATTCAACCATATTAAAAAAAATCACATCATATACAAAGGTACAGGTAATATAAAATGGTTGGGACCCTAAAGAAGCAGCGTTTTGCTTATAATACAGGGCCCCTTGAACAGGAATACATGTATATCTTAATACAGAGGCTCCACTGAAATCACAGTTACACAGCAACTGTAGGGTTGCCCAAAAGATGGGATGAATTTAAGGAAAGTTTACAAAGATTAAACTATTGTATTTCAAATTGACTAGTCACAATCGCTAATTAAGATCAAGTGTGATTTCTGATGATGAACCTTTAGTACCGGTAATCAAATTTCATGTAAGTTATTATCTGGTATGCATTGTATTACTCCAGCGCACGCAAGACAAAGTATTTTGCCTTCATGTTATCACTATAAAGTTTAGGAAATATAGATCACAGTAAAACCACATCTATTGTTCTGAGCTTCTATAGTGATAAAAGATAGCAAACAACTCTGAATTTCACCGTATGTCAGGTTTAGATTTCATTTATGTATGTACCAATTAGCACCAACTTTCATACATGTTTGCCTTATATCTTCCAGGAGGTGTGAAAAACTTGAAGAAAAGCGTGCGGGAGAAGAAGATTGAAAAGAAGCGGGAAAAGGAGCAGGCACCGCCCTCTGGTGGCGGAGATTTGATGTCTGATCTGTTCAACAAACTTTCACTGAGGCGGAAGGGTATCTCAGGTACCAAGCAAGCTGGCGGAGGAGGCGGTGGAGGTGAGTGTCCAACTCAAATTTATCAATTAAAATTCAACAAAAATATTGTCGATCTAATCCAAAAAACTCATTTTATATGTAATATTCAATTCAAATTAGGGTTTACAAGTCTGTTGGCAATTTCTAAAATTGGTCACTGTTTTTGTAAGTTCAACGTCACTTTTCTCGAATAGTTCAGTGGTTCATTTTATGAACTACTTGAGCCTAATTGTGTAAGACCATACCATTAGATATGATTAGATAGATTAAAAAGTTCAGGGATGTCCTGAATGTTAGGGATCAGGGGCAATTGCCCGAAATAGTCTTAGCTAACCTGTTTTTCCTAAAGACGCCTTCATTTTTTTGTGCCAATGTATCAACGTTTGTGTCTATGTTAAAGTCAGTCCGTCATGATCGACATGACTTCCGGTTAGGAGCCAAACTGTCCGCTGCCATTTTGAATGCGAAGATTGCCGAGCAGATTTTTTTTACCTGGAATAGCGAGTGAGCAAGCGTTATTTCGCTAGCTCACAGCTCAATAGTTGCAAGCGTATGTGTTCCGCATGTTTTTAGAAATAATCGAAGCCAACGAGAGGACAAATCAAAATATAAGCGACGACAACAAGCATCGGAAAGTTGTACGAAGTGTTCCGAGTTTCTGAGCTTGGCAAGGTGCGCAAGCAAGGAAATGTTTAAATATCGTTGTTGCCAATACGCAACACGCCGTCCGTTAGCGCTCGCAGCCGGAAGTCCTGTCCATCGTGACGGACTGACTTTAAGACGTCTTAGCAAGAAGTGGGTAGCTGTGACCATTTTGGGCAATTGACCCTGGTGTACAGAATTCATGAATTTGCCAATGTGGCTACAGCGGTGACCTGACGGTTGCTCAGGTGACAATTGCTCCGGTTCATTTTTCTGGCTAGGAGTAGGGTTAGGGTTAGGGTTGTGATAGGGTTTATGATTCAGAATGATGTCAAGATTAGGATTAGGGTTAGGTTTAGGTTTGGGATTAGGTTTGACATTAGGCTTACTGTGTCAGTTTTTTCCGGAGCAATTGTTGCCGGAGCATTTGTCATGGAACCGGCTACAGCATATCTTTCAATGTCAGCCCCAAAGTTCAATTGCTTGTTATAATATATACGATCAATCACATATATGTCAATCATGTTTACACACCTATCATCCTATCCCCATACCAACAGGCGGCGGAGGCGGAGGAGGAGGAAGAACAGAGAATTCTCTTCCCAACATCAACCAACCAGCACCCCCACCCCAGGGCAATGCAATCAACAAGCTGGCAGCAATGATCCCACCCCCACCCAGACCGATGGGAGGAGGTGGGATGGATGACGATGATGATTGGGACTAGACTGTTTCATCTGGAGCAGCTTGAACAAGTCTCCCTGCCAGCCGTTCTGATTTTTCTGGGGTAGTGTTGGTCATGTTGAAGGGTATTTGAGGCTATAAAATAATTATTTGCCAATGGCTAATATACTTATAATCAATTTCCCTCAACGATACATAACATGAGATTTTTAATTTTTAGAATGTTGAGTTTATCAAAACTGAATGTTTGGCATAAATAAATGTAAAGACCACTTGTACGAAGACTATTTCACAAGGTGAAGACGTGAGACTTGTGTTTAAAAATCGCCTTTAAAGTTAGCATGTGGTATTGTAAAATATTATGCACAATGACCAAATTGAAATAGTATAAGAATGAGATAAATATTTAAAACTCATGAACCAAACATCTTTTCTTGATTAAAAGTTTGACAAAGATGTACAGTTTAATCTGTCATGCTCCAGTGTATATAAATAAAACTGCATATTGGGCATAGTGATATTATACCACCCTGAACCTGTAAAAGACCATCGCCAACCTGCCAAAAATCTGAAATTTAAGTAGTTTGCTTATAATATTCACACAATGTCATCCCACTTCCATGTATTTGCATACCTCTTAATATTGTATTAACCATTTTCATGCTAAATCATATGTGGTGGATTGCACAGAGGTTTGAAAATTCAGATTTTAATCTGAATTCTGATTGTTTGGGCATGGTTAAAAGCCCCCTTTTCAAGTGTTTTCAATACAAATTCAATGAAAAGAGTGATAATTTTGAGCATTTCGTATTTTTTCAAACTTTTTTCAATTTTTAAAGATTTTTTTCATAGATGCTCTCACTCTGATTGCACGCCAAGGCCAGTTCTCATCTCATCTGAATAAAGTGAACATATTCACTTTCAAAATGCCACATGACATGGTCATTATTATTTAGTGATTCTCCAAGGATATGCATGATTTTTATTTGATCAGTTTGTGATGAAATTTCTAATTGAAAACAATATACAATCGCTATTGTTGTTACTTTTCATTTCCCTTAGTAAATGTACCAACCACCTTCCTTTATTATAAATTGAGCTGGGGCATGATGAGCTCCAAAAAACTCTAATAAGATGAGTAGTTTATAATGTGTAAACCTGTTTCCATGGCAGCTATTAGCTTCGTTGAATGTTCATGTGGAAATTTCATTATCATCATGTAATATATTGATTATTGATTGTTTGAGACATTTATAGCTTTCCTTTCTCTCAGGAAAAACCTTGATATCAACAAGTGCCTTAGTAACATAAATACTTCTTTCCCCAAAATACTATAAAATATACATGACACATAAAACCGCATTAGGGCCAGATTGATTGATCTCTCAGAAGAAAAGCATCTATAATGAAGAGGGTATTTCTAGCCCATGTGTGGATCATGAATACATGAAATAAAAAAGTATGTTGTTCAGAAAAACTATTTGATGAAAGCCATCCGATGTGCTGTGCTTTATGTTTTGATGAGCAAGTGTCACAATATGTCAAATTTCACAAATAGCAATTGTATGTAGATGTTTGACGAATCAGAGACGTGTTACATCGTGATGAAAATCTGACATAAAATTAATGGGCAATTCCTTAATTTTTATCTCTCCGATATACCACTTTTTCCCTCTTTTGCATCACCTTATTAACCACTTCAAACATAATCATTTGAAAGCATTACATCTTGTTAACCAATTAGACATGAATGGTGGGAAGCTATTTTTAGCAATAAGATATGTGTAGGGGGTCACACACAGATGCTTATTATTTGCAGAAATACCTGGAAAAGTTTCTATGCACTGTGTAAATGAATGATATGTGTCCCAATTATCTGACCCTACATAAACAGATTATTTAGGAAAATTACAGTCAATTATATACATGTATTGATGTTATGAATATTATAAATGTTTTAATAATTTCAAAATTCCTAAATTTTGCTCTGCAATCATCATTCCATCTAAAAGCTTTATCAGAAATCCAAATTGCACATCCAAATTTATGCATAAAAAGTAGCATTTAAACGCAAGTAAAGCATTTTAATGTAACTCTATTTTCAACCAATCAGGAGTGCGTATTTAGGACTTGCGTTTAATTTCAACTTTTTTATATAGGGCCCAGGTCTCTTTTTTTACCATCTTACTAAAAAATTTCTACTTGTTACAATTCGAGTTAGAGAAAGGATGGAAGAAAACAGTATTGATATGTTAACATTCTAATGTCTGCAATTGTTGAACAAGATTTTCATTTGAATCAAACCAAAGCCGATAGGCCAGAATTATATTGTTGGAACATTTTAGATTTTTAGGGCATTGATTCACATTCTTGATTTGTTCACTTTGGTGAAGGCAATACATCCATGAAATGCTCAATTGTATTCAATATAACTTGTGAACGGTTATTCTCTATATTTGTTGCAGGGATCGCATGTGAAGAGGATTATTTTTTTGTTTAAGCACTTGTCTCATCTTGTAATCAGAGAAGAAATTGAGAACTTGCCAAATAAGTTTGTATATGTACCTTTGACAAATAGCATGTTCTGTATGAATTAATGACCATAGGCTATATATTATATAAAATAAAATATGATACATTATTTGACATCATAATAGTATTCATTTTGGTTTGTCAATGAACTAATGCATTATTTAATTCCTTGCTCAACTTGCTGAAACGCATCGTCTCTAATTGTAGACATGGAAACTGTCCCAGAATTAATGATTGTGGCTGATGACTATGGCTGCACAAAATCACAATATACAGTCCAACCTCGTTATAAAGAGCACTGATCTTGTTATAACAAGTTCGTTTTCCTGGTCCCATCTCTTTGTATTTTATTGTATTTTAGATCTGGGGCCTGTAACATAAAAGAGATGCAATTAATCTCGCAATTAATTGCATCTCTTTTGTACACATTCTGCCATAGACTTACAATAAATATTTATTGTAAGTTTAATTGCATCTTTTATGTTACAGGCCCCTGATGTAACAAGGTTTCGATATAAAGAGATAATTTTTCTGGTCCCAAGTATCACGTTATAACCAGGTTAGACTGTATCAAGATATCGCGATATTGAAATGCTAATGAATATTCAATGTCATATTTTTATCATTATTTGACGCATTGCTTTATATGAAAAAGAACGTAAATATTTCTATGTCAGAAATAATTCATGCAATAAATGGACAGGAATCATGATTGATGGTCCAACTGACCATCAAACTATCATAAATTATCATCAAAACATTGTATAGCGCTTAAGGAAAATTTTATTAAGCAATATATAAATACAGATTTATTATTATTAAAACTACAGCCTCTTTCATGAATTAAAATTATTTCTATCCAAGGACAAATAAAAAACAAGATGAGAAGTCATTCAAGGGAACAGGACCCGTTAGCTTATTTACGGATTGGCTCAATTTTATTCCTTGAAAATCATCTTACATTTGTGATATTGCAATTTTATATCGGAGATATCAATGAAACAATAATACAATTGTAAGCACTTATATTGAAAAACATCAACTAAATCACACCACTCTGAGTACTGAGGAAATACAGAAATTAAGGCAAAATATTTGTTGGAAGTATATACAGATATACAAAGTAATAGATGTATAGTACAAATTATTTTTAAAAAAGAAGAGAAAGAGTAATCTATAATTATACAGCCTCTGAAAGTGTTTCACACATTATAAAAGTACTTTCTAGTTTCTAGTTTCAATGAATATTTCCTGAATTCAATAGCTTGACTGAGTGAAGTGAAGCCTTCCTCTCACTAAGTTAAGTGTATCGTCAATTTCAATAAATATTTGTCACAATACATGATCATTCACAAGTATAAAAAAAAGAAGATCCATTTGTACAAAATACAAATTGCATAAAAATGTAATCGGTAGTCCAGACTCTGGCCGTTTTTTTATCTTTCCCCTCTCCTCTCCCTCTCTTGCACTCCTCCTATTCATGCAATCAACCCCACGGACGGCGCTATCCCCTCAGATTCACGGCCCGGCTTTCGAGGGAGAGAAAGTGAGCGGATGTCACCGTCTTGACTACTGGGGGCGTTTCTACTGGATATCACTTATCAGATAAATCACAATAACAGTCCAGGCAGTGGACTAAGTAATCGGTCATATGCATATTCTTGCCAGCAACAATAGGCAATAATATCTCACGATACTGTCCATATCGATCTGTTGGTGCTAGGTGCATACAGGTGACAACCGATATAGGAAGTTGATGCACACACGATATCTATCATTTTAAGAAAATCACATTTTTCTTTCTTAACTGATCGACTACTGAATTATTTAATTCCTATAGACTTTGCACAGGGATTTACTTGGTTCAAGTAGTCAATGGGTTAACATCATCAAAGATACTTTGGACTGCATAAAAATATGCCATGGTGAAATGATAGTTAATACCAGGAAATATATAAAATAAAGTGAAAAAATAAACAACCTTTTTTATCGAAAACCTGACAAAAGTAAGCGCATATGCACAAATGTACGTAATCAGAAGTAAACAACCCAGCTCGGATGACTTGTTTACAGTGAAACTGCATAGCGCTATCAGAGGTTTGGAATTTGCATTCATTGTTGGTGGCAAGTATGCCGGAAAAGATTTATCAGAACCAGACATATCTGCGTAGAAAAATATAAAAATCACTTAAATATTATGGCGCCCAGTTTAATTTATGGCACGGTTGGCACGTCATTTGGCGGAATTTAACCAATACTAAATCTGCACTTGTGTAAATCTAGTTTGGGGAATTTAACCCCCAAAAGTTATACAATTTTTTCAACCTGGTAAAATAATCAACATTTGCAAAATGCATTTCATTAGGCAAGATAAAATCTATATGTACTGGCATAGAACTTATTCTTTAAATTCTACTATATATAAATAGTCATAAGAAATGTTCCTTCCAAATCGCACCACACACTTCATGACTGAGTTAGCCGAGTTGTGACGTGCACACAGTAGGATGAAAGTCCCAAGGCCACACATGAGGATATTACAAGTCTATATGATTGAGTTGTGAGCTCACATTCCATAAGAGACAGTCATATTGTTGTAATTTCACAATGATAATTGTAAATTGTGTGCATGTCAGGCAGCACATTGCGAATTTCTACATATTTAACTTCTATGCAGCTGAAAAGTGGCCGTGCGCAGCTAACAACAGGAATGCAGTCATGGGTTGGGAACACAAAGTGTGCCGTAGCAATACTTTTGTGACATCAGTCGTAATGTGGTTGAATCATGAGGTGTGCAATAGGTTTGAAGTAAAATTGGTATACAGAGAATTAGGTCAAAATTGAGTTGCATGGAAATTGCAGTAAATTTTTTAAAAATCTATCATTCTCATTAGCTCAAATGGCTGTGTAGGTTACCGTGCAAGTGGAAATTTTGGCAGAGGTTTAATTTTCACAAAATTCATCAGTGTTTTTCGAAGAGTAAAAATAATAGCAATCATATAGAAAATAAAAAATTATCATTTCAAAAGAGATAGCAATATGACTACAGCAACATGGCGACCTGCATATACATAGTAGGTGACTTGAGGACATTGCAACAAGTACCAAGCGTGATGAGACAGGCATTGGCAACCCATCAGAGTAGCAGAATTATATTGCTCTATTCATTTTTGTAACTTGTGAAACCACGACTCTGTATCCATATATGACTTAAACCAATGATTTGACTAGACAAACTGCGAAATTATTAACACACACACATTTTTGACGATTGGCAATTCTGAAAAGATATCTGAACACTAAAATTTCAACTTGTACTGTACAATAATCCAAACCAGATTTTCCTCACAAAGTAAAATTTATTAACGTTTATATCAAGACAAACTATGTGTTCAGCTGTTGAAAGATAATTACATTACACTAGTGGCATATGCTTGTATTCCTAAACAGGACAAACATTTTAGCTTGTCTTGCCTAGCAACAAGGAACTGCATTGTGATGCTAATTTGATCTTTTGAAATGCATTTAATAAAGTGAATTTAATTAAAGTACGAGCATAAGTTTGACTGCATTAGGAAAATGTTCTACTAAACAATAGAATTCCATCATTTGCATACCTGTTTTACAGAGAGGAGCAGACAAGGTGATGAAAATCAAATTACCTGAACAACATTCCAAACATTTGACCCACTCACCCTCTATCTCTTTCTCAAAGGTTCTGAACATTTAGGAACGCATAACGACACCCCAAGTCTTCTACAAGCAGGAAACAGAGTATCATTATTGTCACGAAGGCTGTCCACATCGATCAAACTAAATTCAATATGTNTGAAACTGCATAGCGCTATCAGAGGTTTGGAATTTGCATTCATCCTTGGTGGCAAGAATGCCGGAAAGGATTCATCGGGATCAGACATATTTGCGTAGAAAAATATAAAAAATGACAAAAATTATGCCAACCAGTAAAATTCATGACACAGTTGGTATCCCATTTGGTGGAATTTAACCAATAGTGTATTAGCACTTGTGCAAATTAAGATTGGGGAATTTTAAACAAAAGTATACACGACTTGCAACCTGGTAATGTGATCAATATTTGCAAATGGCATTCATTAGGCAAGATAAAATAAATGTGTACTGGCATATTAATAATTCTACTATAAAAACTCATGAAAAATGTTCCCTCCAAATTGCACCGCAAACTTTACAACTGAGTTAGTTGAGTTGTGACGTCATGACGATGGTAAGATCGCAAGCGACACTCAGTTGGATGACAATCGCATGGTTTCATATAAGAATTTTACAAGTCTATACGATTGAGTCGTGAGTTCACGATGATAAATTGTAAACTACATGCATGTGCATGTCAAGCATGCCATGTATTTTTACGCATATTTTTAATATTTCTGCGCAGCTAAAAAGTGACCATACACAACTGATGATAGGAATGCAGTCATGGATTAGGATCGCAAGGTGTACGGTGGCGAACTATTTTTTCAGCTGTTGAAAGATATTCATATTATTTTTTCAGCTGTTGAAAGATATTCATATTACATAACTTGCATACATTTTTTATTTTTAGCTTGTCTTACCTAGCAACAAGAAAGTGCATTGTGATGCTGATTCCATCTTATAAAATGCAATTGTTAAAAAGTGAACAATATAATTTCATTTAATTTGACAAAGCTATGGGTATAAGTTTGCATTGCATTAGGAAAATTTTCTACTAAACTGCAGAATTCCATCATTTGCATACCTGTTGAATAGAGAGGAGCAGGGACGGTGATAAAAATAGAAGTTTGAATACACTATCCCCATCACCTAAACGACATTCGAAACATTTGACCAACTCACCCTCTATCTCCTTCTCAAACGGTCTGAACATTTAGGGATGCATAACAAGACCCCAAGTCTTCTACAAGCAGGATACAGAATATCATTACAGTCACGAAGGCTGTCCACATCGATCAAACTAAATTCAATATGTTTTTTCAGTTATTTCACCATGCCGGGATATCTTCCTAGTAAATTTGATCTTGGGTGTCTTTATAACACTGCGCGAAATCCCTTTCATCCAATATAAATATCCCATCATGCTCTCTGATACGAAGAACCACAAAGGCTCGTATTTCAGCATTGGTAGGCTTCATCTCCTCTTGCCCTTGCCGCCTCTCCTGGCTTGGCCTCTTGAGGGCGCTGAGCTTTCCCCACTCTCCTCCGTCGCCACCCCTACACCGAGCAGCTCCACAGCATTCGTGACCCCATCGGGTGTGAAGCCTCCAATGATGGCAAACTTGTCCTGGAAGACGGTACACGTTCCAGAGCTTCTCGACACCGGACAGTCCGCAATCGGTTTCCAGGTCTTGTCATCGTCGAGGAATTCCGCTTCTGTCAAGGGTACTGCCTTTCGACCTGGTGAAGGGAGGGTGGAGCATATATAGGAAGAATGAAAGCTTTAAAAGAAAAGATCATACATGGTTGGGAGAGGGTTGCTGGTTTCCTACATAAAAGGTTCACATAGGAAACTATAGGAAAATTAGAGTGCATTGATTAATCGCTGAATAGGCAATTTTATGTGTACGTGCTAAATCAAGCGCATTAACAAGTAAATTTTCCTGTGCCAGGGTTAGACTATGGACTAAAATAAACCACCTTTGTGAATTCCGACCAGTTTGTTTTATCATTTTGCAGCCAAGCATTATTTTTTGTATAGAAAATTGTATTCAATTCAACATTTCAAAAAGAGAACCAAAATAATACCCCTTGTGTTTGCATTCAGTGGAAAAATTCACTTTCCGGATATGCAAAGATACACAACTCAAAAAATGAGGGCACTCCGCTATAAAGATTCTTTTTTTTCTTTTCAACAGTGTTTAATGGTGCAAAAATACAAAAATGGTAGTGAAATATAATATACAAGAGATTTTTTAAGCATAATATGAGCATCAAAATGATTAGCTATTGTCAAAATTTTCAGATAAAATATGGATATCTATTTCAATTCAGTGGGACTTTGTTTTAAGCCAGTTCTCCGATTTCCTTCATTCTCTTGATGAAACCAAAGGGAAGAGAGTTTGTAATTTCTGATTCTGCAAAATACAATGTTCTTCACATTTCTTGTCCAGTGATTAAAGAGTCATTGTATCAATGTCAGTAATTTGATTTGAATCATACATTCTTCTGGCTGAATGTTGCCATTCCTCTACAGAGTTATCACTGATTTTAACACTATTTTGATGAAAAAAAAAGAACTTACTCATTCCACCCACGACCACGATCTTGCCTGCTACAATCCCGGCACAGAAATCTCCTCTCACATGCGGCATGGAGTCTATGTCTGTCCACTCATCTACAAAATAAATGAAGCAGTCATACTACTTAGATGACATTTTGTCCAATATTCTTATCTTCTTGAATGGTAAAGTACTCAAAACCAACGATTGGCAGACCCGTTTCTCTTACACAATGTCCGTAAACATAATTAAAGCCCCGGTCACTTATGTCCCCGCAAGCAACATGATTCAACACAACTCTTTGTTCTGAGGCAGTTAACTGTGAATTAACAAAGAGTCACATTGAATTGTGTTGTTTCCGGCCCCTATGTGACCGGGGCCTAATGGCATGACATTTTTATTTGATGTATTTTTATTCATATTTCGTGAATTTGTTGGTGATGCATTTTTGTAAAATTAATTCTTGCTTGTTGCTGAACATTTCATTTTCTGGATTCCATTTTGAGATGCTGGGTTAATCACCTGAAGTCAACCACTCCCTAAAAATGTGATTCACATGAACATTGATATGTAACTGTAAAGAAGGTTACGTAATGAGATTAAAAACATAAAAACAATATATATCTGTTCGTTGCTGCTCTAACCTAGGAGAATCAAATCTCCTTGCTCTAACTGACTCATTTTTCTTTCTATATGCATTCATAAAGATTCATTATTGAAAAGAGTACTGCATATTGAAAAAAAGAAACAAGTTCAAATCTGAATAACGGAAATAATCAAATAAATGATTGAATAAATGAATTTATAAACAGATATATAAATGAATAAATAAATAAATGAAATAATAAATGATTGTATTCTATTCAACAAATAAATAAATGGAAGATTTTTGTGTTGGGTAGATAAATAATTGAATAATTCTTGCCTTATCCCAACATGAATAAACACTGATTGACAGTGCTTTACCGAGAAGCTGAGAAAAAATCTCAGGCATTCTCGGGTAGGAATCGAACCCACGATCTCCTGATGACTAGACAGGTGTCTTACCACTAGACCACCGAGAGCCGATGGAAGTGGCGGGCTCGATTCGTGTTATAGCAGCAGGTACTGCTAGTCATCAGGAGATCGTGGGTTCGATTCCTACCCGAGAATGCCTGAGATTTTTTCTCAGCTTCTCGGTAAAGCACTGTCAATCAGTGTTTATTCATGTTGGGATAAGGCAAGAATTATTCAATTAAATAAATAAATATATGTAATGAAAGTACAGACAGAAAGAAATCCTACCATTCTCAACATCATATTCCTCTGTGTCGTCATGGAACCCCTTGCCATCAGCTTGAAGGCCTCCTATACAGTAGAACTTCTTATCTGTCATGATGTAGGAGCAGAACACTCTAGGCTTCGTGATAGGCTTGAGTTTGGTCCATTTGGATTGTTTCAGATCCAGGATCTCAAGGCACTGGACCGAGTACTTCCCGTTTCTTCCCCCTGATGAGTGTGATTGATATATAAAACAAAGAGCATTAAATACAAATGCACTATGGTTTTGGTGATGGGCTTGAGATTGGTCCACTTAGGGGGAGTTGTTCAAAATCAGCTGCAACTTTGCAAATTGTAACACGCATTTTCATTCGCGTACGGTATGTGCATCTAACAAGATGCACTTGAAACAATGAATTTGATGGGCACGTCCCGATCAACTGCAACTTGCGATCTATTGCAACTTTTGAACAGATCCAGGATCTCAAGACACTGGACTGAATATTTTCTGTTCCTTCCCCCTGAAGAGAGAGATTTGTAATGAACAGAACAAGTGTATTAAATGGATGCACTCTGGGCTTGAGTTTGGTCCACTTGGACTGTTTGAGATCAAGGATTGTAAGACATGGACCAAATACCCCCAATTCTACTCCCTGGTGAGCATGATTGATATCAAAAGAATGGGTATATTAAATAGAGAGTAGTAATGGGCTGGGTGATGAGCTTGAGCTTGGTGTATTTGGATTGTTTCAGATCCAGGATTTCATGACACTGGACTGAGTTCTTCCCATCCCCCGACCCTGATGAATGCGATTTATATAAGAACCAATATATTAAAAGACAGAGAGTGGTGATAGGTTCAGTTTGGTCCACAGTCATTTATCAACGTGATCAATATGTTACAACAATATTTAAAGAAAAAATACAGCCATCAGGAAGATAGTATCAATATTGGAAGTAATCATCAATTACTGTATCCTATTTTGTTTGCATGCAATACATTGCGCGCTGCATTTTGATGGCGTGCAGGGGAAATATGACAAAATTTAGGAGACAGAGATAATACAGTGTTTCAGAGTATTTAGAATACAGCGCGAGGATATCTTCAAAATGCATTTAGGGGAACACAAGAAACAGCACACTTACCAAGCACGTAAATGAGATCTCCCTTGAGATGGGTTGCTGCTCCGTATCTTGGTGTCGGCATGTCAGGCAACTCCAGCCAGACGTTGTCTTCTATGTTCAATACCCTGCACTGCTGAAGAGCAGACGTGTTCGCTTTCATGCCGCCTATCGTTATCACTTTACCATCTGATATGTGACGAGAGTGATGAATGGATGGGAGAATGAAAGAAAGAGAGAGATGGAGAGAGAAAAAAAGCAGAAATGGTGAAAATCATGACCACTCAAGGTAACCCAACAGTCACTTCTGCAACTGTAGCTACAAGAAGTATTGTTTCATTCCTTGGGTTATGGTTGTAGGAATTTGGTATTTGATGTGCCAAATTAGATATATATCGTCAAAAGATTGTGCCATTAGGTTCATGATTGAGGAAAATCACATTAATAATGTCCATGTTTCTCAAATAGTTAATGTTTGGTCTGATCCTGGAACATATGTTTTTATAACTGTTCTGTTTCATGTCAATCCCCATAACACGTCCTTGGTACAAAGTTTATGGTGCTTATCAACATAAAATATCCCCATTTATAAACAACATTCCTATATCCTGTATCAGACCTCCCATCATACGGTGCAGGTCAGATTTCATTACTACCTGTTTATCGATCCCACTGTAATCCTACTGTCCCCAACTTTATTGTGATTAAAATATTTTGACTTGAACTTTGCATGTCAACTTTGCAGAGTGAGCATTTGGTAATTATTATGTACATTTATTGAATACTTACTATGAACCACTGTTGATATATTCTGTATCTGATCACCCAACGACTTCATCCCCATTGTCCATTTCTTAGACACTGTATCAAACACATCCACAGCATCCGACGCTTCGTTTCCGCCAGCAACTCCGCCCAGGACCACGATCTTATTGCCCACAATAGCCACCGCTGGTTGCCCTCTCTTATTAGGCAAGTTGGGCAGTCTGGTGTTCCATTTCTTCTTCTCTGGGTCATACATCTCGAAGGCGTCCAAAGCATTGCCGTGCATGCTCACACCACCGATCACGTAGAGCTTGCCATTGCATTCTACCGCCGTGGAGTAGACACGTTTGGTGGGCATTGGGGCTAAGGTCTCCCATTTGTAACACCCTGTGCCTGTTGGGCCTGTTGCCCCTGCTGTGGCCATGCTGTGTCTTTTTTAGGTGAAATTCTTTGTAGAAGTTGTGATCTTAAACCATATTCAGCCTGATTGCAGAGACTATTGAAAGGAATAAGAAGAGAATTGATGTTAAAAATATATTTAATGATGCAAGGTATGCCCTTGATTAGCTCAAATAGCGGAACAATATCAAAGAGAAATTAAAGTTCTGGTGCAAATATCTGTTCAATTTCAGCTGTAGTAAATTCAATTATTTTTTTTAGAAGACAATTTATCTAATTATTCTTGTTTAATCTCTCTATGAATATTCACTGATTATGGAATAATTCGAGCTTCTTTGAGAAAAAAAAAGCAAGGGAGAGAGAGACACACAAACACACAAATGGGACAAAAATATCCCTAAAATGGAACAAAATCATATGTATTCATGCACTGTCAAGCAGTTTCTATTCATATTCGTAAAAGGTAAGAGTTGCAATATCTATTTAATCACATTAATGCAGACCTCAAAAAGGAATTCTAGCAACACATTAAATGAAACATAAAACCATTCTAAAAGTGACAGAAAATCAGATGGAAGAGGAAAATTTGATAGCTAAAAGATTATGAAATTCAAAGCTAGGAGAAACAAAAATTAAATTTCTTCAAAACTTGAGGTAAACAAAGTTTACATTTTTTAAAATGTAGGCCTTCATTCATATATGCTCAAATCAATAAACATTGATTAAACTTTTCTTTCAAGGATGTACATTATCTATGAACATTGCTTAGATTTCAATCATATTTATAATTCAAAGCAATATCGGTAGGCCTTTTGTCAATTGTTTAGGACTATAAAAAAAGGCCAAATTTGAACTGGTATACCACTCCCATTGTCAAAATGTCAATTATAAAATTCCATATTGGAAATGTTTATGTTTAATGAGTCAAAAGTTAGTAAGATGGCATCGAACTATGTAGGCCTAGGCCTAGGTCGTGATTGGTAGATCTACTTTGAAAGGGCGCTAATGCACTTTCGTATCCAGCAAATTTTTCATTATCCATTTTAGTTTTTACAGCAAATTTCATCAAGAT
>BQKZ01000653.1:10174-23771 GCA_036244855.1 Temnopleurus reevesii
AAATTATGTCATTCTCCACGTGCTCTGTCCACTGCAGCAAACACAGGAAGCAGCGCGTGGGACTGGTAAAAAATCTGTCGGCCCGACATGGCCCAATTTTGACCCTTTATTTGCACATTTCTCTGCCATTATACATTTTCTTGCAAAACACTTGGCCACATATTATTTATTCATAGTTCTGAACATTCTTCTCACATTTTGTGCGATTCTGTGAACATTCATTTTATTTTTTTAACAAATACCAGAATATATCTTTAAATTGAGTATCCAATTTTTCTCTTCTTTCAGTCCAAGGCGTGGTTGATTTGGTGAGGTTACCTGTTGAACAGTATAAGAGAGATGGGCGCCTTGTGAGAGGTATACAGAGAGGCGCAAACTCCTTTGGGACGTCCACTGCTATGGCTGTGGTAGAACTTACCAACAGATTTGTCAAGTTGCTGCAGGTATATGAATTGATGATTTGTTTCATGTTGGTTAGACAGTAAGTCAATTATATTTTTGCTGTATCCTTAGAAGGATGAAACAGTAATTGAAAAGGGGTTTTACCTACTATGAAAACATTATAGAGACAAAATAGAGAATAAAAAAAGTAAACAAGAGTTTATGGGTTTCTTCAGTCTTGCTCTGTTCATTTTTTTCTCAAACAGCATAAAAATGCAACAAGGAAGTCAATAAATCATTAGCAGCCTACTTACAATCGCAGCAAAACGAAGTGCCCTTATCAGAGGCTCACCAATGAAAACATGAAATGACAATGGGAATTTGTGATTTAATCACCACCTATTTCATGTTCAAGTTGATGATCATTATAGCCAGGTTTAATCAATAAAGAATGTACAATCCTATTATATGTTGCCATAGTAAAAAAAAAATTAAAAAAGGAAAAAAAAAAAAGGTATCAATCTTATTCCCCAACTTTTATTGGCAGGTTGCTGCGGAGACAGCATATGATGTAGTCTCGCCCGGTCCCAGCGTGTCAAGTCGAGCCATCACGTACGGTCCTTTCGGTCAGCAGAGGCTTGCAAGACAACCAACAGACTTCAGAGAAGGCATGGCCAATGCTATCAATGTTGTTAGAGAGGTGAGTATTCAGATTTCACAATTCCTTTAAAAGCCGAGCTTCAATGGTGTCAATAATATTTCCAGACTTGGAAAATGAATCTGGTTAGAAAGCCCACCCCCCTACCGCCATGATGATGATAATAGATTATTTCGAAAATTAGTGATAATTTTACTGGTTTCTGTTTGTGTGCTCAATAATATTGTAAAAGAAATAGTGTATCATATTTTATCATTGGAAATGTCTGCAAAGCGTACATGATATATGACCTTACGTCAATCATCAACTTCATCATCATCATCATCATCATCATCATCATCATCATCACCATCTTCAACATCATCATAAAGCATTGTCATCATTGTCATAATCATTATCATTATCCTCACCATCATCATCATCATCATTATCATCATCACTGTCAAACGCTCATTACTACAATTATCCTCATTATTATCACTCTCACAGGGTTTGGGTGATACCGCCACAGCTATCATGCAGACGGCTATGGAGGAGCACGAACACAAGGGTGTTTCCGGAGCCGTCGGGGGCATCCTACGACAGATACCGCCCTCGGTCATACGTCCCCTCATCCTAGCCACGGAGGCAACGTCCAGCGTCTTGGGCGGAGTCAGGAACCAAATGTTACCTGATGCACGCAAGGAGGATGCGGAGAAGTGGAGGTCAAAAGCTAAATAGATCATCTCATTGGTTCTCATATGTAAAATGTGGATTTGAAGCTTTCTGAATCAGGAGACTTCTACAATCGATTTAAATGAAAGAAAGAAGATTTGTAATTCCATGTTGAAAAAAATACCTAGCTCAGCTCAACCTCACAAGAGAGATAACATCTTAGGTCCTTAACCAGGTGCAATCAAAAGCAAGCAAGGAGGATAAGGAGAAGTATACACGGAATATGACTGCTTCTTTCAAGAAAGTAATACTTTCACAATTGATTTGAATAAAAAATAGAAGGTTTGCAAGGCCTTAATGGGAAAAACTACCTAGCTCATCCTGGGGACTGAGGCAACATTTGGTATCCATAATCAGATGTTGTCAGACGCACAGTGGAGGTCTAAAGCTAAATTAATCATCAACCTTTCAAGAGCATAAAACTTGCGGATTTGTTTAAATCTAAAGTAGAAAATTGTATTGGTGGAAGAACAACCTTTCTCATCCCGGTAATCTAGGCAATATGATCATGCTTCCATAACCAGATGTGACCTGATGCAAAGGATGAAAGCTAAAACATCTTCTTGTTGCATCACAATCACAGAATTTGACATCATGCATGAGCTGCTACCCGAGAATTATGAGCTTATTTCATTGCCTACTTTTGTTCAGGTTTAGTTTGTGTTTTGCCACACACGAAAAGAGAAGAATTATAGTACTGGATTAAAGATACATATAGTATATAGTCTTGGAATATAAGAACATCAAAGAATGTGTTTGAGTGCTCCATGATTATTTGCCAAGGGTTCCTTGTTTTAGAATAGTTCTTGGACCGGGACCTTCAGTTTTAAATCAAATCACTCGCAATTTATGCAATCAATGATATTTGTTAACAGCCAATTATTCTTTTATAATTTGCAGGAATCCCAGTTTCTCAATTTAAATTTTCTACTTTCATATTTTTCATAGATAGATCAAATGTTGCATTCATTTGGACAGGTGGATATGAGCTAAATGTTAAATCTGTTTTATAACTCATACCTAAATTATATGAATAGATAGTATTGTCATATTTATTGGATAATGAAATTTTTTATAACTTGCATATCGGCACCGAATAATAAGTACTGGTATAGAACAGATGTATGTTTCATTTTTAACTAAATATTCACCTTAAAATTGGTATAAAATATTACTTGACTTTGTTCGTAATTATCAGATAAATGAGCCTGAATTGATGTGCCATTTATTAAAGCGCTTCCGGCTTATCCATTTTGCTGTGCCTTGATGCCATATCTCTCTGTTTAAATTTTGATATTTATTATCAATGTCAGGCTACATATTGAAGTGAGCAAATGCATAATTATTTATATCACACACTTGCTATTCACTTACTAGCCAATCTGCAGTGAAAGTCAAGTCGCAAAAATATAGTACTCACTAGAGAATACTCCGGTTTGTCAATGTATAACCCTACATGTAATTGAATCATATTTTGTATGCTGATAATTTCATGTTTGCATTCTTTGTTGGGATTTCATCCATGTCAATATAATCATATCATGCAGGCCTCAAGATTTTATTGGCCATTCACAGTGTAAGACAATTTTTTGTTTTCAAGAGGACTATAGGATGACTAAGGAGTGTGAAAAATTACTTAGTACAATAAAGTTGGATATTTTACTGCTTCATGCTGAACAAGTCTGTAAATCAAGACAGATAAAAAAAAATATGACTACAGATTTTTTACCATTCTTAGTATTAGGAGGTTTTGCAAAAGAGTTGCGATCAAATGCATGTTACAGCTCTAATAATGAAATAATATATGAAACTAGAAATAATATTTTTTATTTAATAATGTTGAACGCATTCAACACTATGAACACCCATAAGGTGTAGCTACCATTATAATTTAGACATAAGATACAGAAAAAATGTACATATTTAGAAAGTTCTTTGAAATGGTTTTTACATTACACAGATGTATTCGTAAAATTTCAAGAGAGATCCAGAGCTTTCTTGATGAGGCAGAAGTAGCTCTGTCACCTTGGTCATTTTTTTGTTGTTACTTACTTTTTTGTCCTTATGATTTTAATAAGCTGGATGAATTGATCAATTGAAATTAAACTCATACGTGGTCATATATGGGAAATTAGATCATAGATTTATTATATTAAACTTTTCATGAGTTGAGCCTGCATAAATTGAATAATTGCCTGAGTCAAATGTCTTGTCAAGTCCTCTCCTTATCGTATTCCAATGTTTTAAACCAGTCATATGTTGATTTACATCTGATTTGATCCCTTATTCTCAATTGCTTGACTTCCGCAAGATTCAGTGTATTATATAGAATTGTGATGTTTGCAAATTCCATAGTTTTGTTCCGGCTCAACTAATAAATGTTTTTACAGATGATTATGATGATGATGATGGAGACTATGATGATGAGAATGTTAGTGATGATGAGAATGTTAGTGATGATGATTATAACGGATGATTATAATAGATGCTCTGTAGATTTTGGTACCCCCTTATTCGAGATTTGCTCAACTTCTGGAACGTGCATGAGGATAGAAACTAAAATGAGAATGTAAAACCACCTTGAATGAATAAGATGTGAATAAAATGTAAACCAAATATTTTGTAATGAGAGAAAATATAACTTAGGGGGTGTTGCTCAAAGGTTGCAATCGTTCGCAAGTTGCAGTTGATCAGAATGCGCCAATCAAAATCATTGTTTTATGCGCATCTTGTTAAATGCGCATACCGCGCGCAAATGAAAATGCGCGTTACAATTCGCAAAGTTGCAGTTGATTTGCAGTTGATTTTGGGCAACACCCCCTTAGTCCATAACCCAATTGCATACAAAGTTGCATTTCAATGAAAGTCTGAAAATTGAACTCAAATCCAAAGTACATTTTCCTGATTGGTTGAATATTGATATGAGTTAAGCATAACTTTTTAAGCAATAGAGCCCATATGTTTTCTTTCATGAGATAATATACAATTGACATTTTGATTTCTATCTGTATGTTAAATCTTGAAGGTCGGAATCTCTATCACAAGTGTATTAATGCGATAGAGGAAAGAAAAAGTGATTTTTATGTTGGTACATTAAGTTACATATTAATGCATGTATATCCAGTATCTATGATGTATACTTTCAGAGTACTGTTAAATGTTAATTTTGTATATTGTTTTAATTTGTAAATTGTATAGACAAATCTACTGCTTGCCATGTATATGTAATGTGTGATTTGTAGATATTCTAAATGAAATACAAGCTGAATATGATGAATTGATGTTATGAAACAAAATTTGTCCACTGCAAAGTAATCACTAGATATATGAAAATATTATATTGATAGATAGATATCTTACATGTAGAAGNACTGTTAAATGTTAATTTTGTATATTGTTTTAATTTGTAAATTGTATAGACAAATCTACTGCTTGCCATGTATATGTAATGTGTGATTTGTAGATATTCTAAATGAAATACAAGCTGAATATGATGAATTGATGTTATGAAACAAAATTTGTCCACTGCAAAGTAATCACTAGATATATGAAAATATTATATAGATAGATAGATATCTTACATGTAGAAGTTTATTATTGTTAGCTGTGAATAAATTGATTGCTGGATGTTGACATATGAGACACAATGAATCAGCAGACAAATTATTTGAAGATAACATACAAATTAAATTTATTCATCCAAATAAATTACTTTGTAGCATACTTACTATATACAATGCATTGAAATGATATATGTATACATGTACTTCATTTATGTACTTGCAATATGTATAGCAAGTCATCAAAAATAAATGCTAAATGAAATGATTGGCGTTTCATATGCGATTGCTTTTTTCCTGAAAAGTGTTTTTATTATTTATATTTTTGTTGTATTTACATTACACTAGCCCATTCCTACATTGCCATTTGTTTGATATAACAGGCCAAACTGCACATTAACATTATATTGGAAGACAAGAAAACTCAACATCATGAGAAATACAATGGATTTCTATTAGTAAGATTACTAATTTCACATCAAATTTTGTTGTTGCTATGAATGAATCATGCAGTGAACACCAGCCAGTTGTTCAAATTAATAATGACAGCACAGTTATACAGTTACTTACACTGTTAGCACACTTACCTAGACATTATGATATTTTTGGCACTTTTCTTTACTTTATGGCACAGAAATTATTGCAAATATATATGTGCCCTAAGTATGATGGCATAGATAAGTTGCATTTGTTTCGTTTTTAAATGAAAAAAAAACATTTTCAAATGACAATTGAAACAACATCCCATGTAAATTTTGCAAGTTCTTATTTTTTAAAAAACATTTTATATTTACAAAGAATGACTGATCTTGAGCTCAGTGACTGCCCCTAGTAACCAATCACTGACCTGTGCAGAATGCTAAAAACCCACTTGCCCGCATGCTCGGGGCAACAAAATTTTGCTGTCGGGCAAGCAAAGGAAATTGTCATTTGCTTGCTACTAGTTTTCCTTTATTTGCATTGGCATCGGCCACCAATTTTTGGCAAGTGATTTAAAAACTTGGTTACCCGACAGGACAACTTGTGAAAATAGTATTTGTACCACTCTGCCATGATGAGCACTTCTTGTAATTAAAATGTTTGTAGTATAGTAAAGTAAGCCCAAGAATTCACTTGCTACAGCAAAAGCAGGCATGTATGTCAATGAATGTGCAAAACTTCTATTCAGTTACATATGTGTAGTCACCCAGCAGCAGATATTGGTTCTGTATCTTCGTGAACAAGGAGAGTGTCACATCAGCATTTTGTTGCTGACAAGTACGTCACTGCTGACAAATTCATTGGAATCATTTGATTTTTATTGGATGAAAAGCTCTGTCTCTGATTCTTAAACGATCGTAACCGTTGAAGAATTAATGCTGCTCAGTGTTGGCAACTTTCTTACAAGTTGTTGGATTTTCCTCAAACTTTTTTTTCTATGTATGAAATTTTTCTGCTCCTGTTATATCAGAGAGAGGCTGTACTTATGGAGTTTTCTCCGAAATTAGGGATTGCAGTGTGGGCAATCATTTAAAGTCTTAATTTTAACTCTGCAGCATTATCAATAGCACTTGTTAAAAAAAAAGGACCAGGAGCGAAGGGGTTAATCAGTTGAAGGTGCTTCCAATTCTCCCTCAGAAACGTCCTGAGAGGTGTCGTTCCCACTTACAGGTTTGACATTCTGTCCTGGTGATGTGGTATTCAGTATGGGATCCTTGCTTCCATTCTGGTGCAATGCTGGATTGATGGGGGTCGGCAGTGTATGGCACCAAGGGTTGAAGAACGGCATGGCTGGATTCAAAGGGTGTGGTGGCAAACCAGGGTGCATTGGAGTGGTGGCCGGTGCACCGAAGCTGCATAGAGGCGACCACGGGTGAATAGGCCTGCCTGGTAGAAACCCTGGTGTATTTGCCATTGGGGAAGACTGTGAGGTGGCACCTTGCAGCGGGTGTCCAACACCATATGGTGGGCACCAATGTCCAGTTGGTGCCACTGTCGGTGCTGGTGGCGAACTTAAAGACGCCTCTCCATCCTTAACTCCAGAAGGCGCTGGAAGACCAGGGTTGCAACCAAGTGCTGGGTACAGAGGGTTGTGTGGAGGAAAGAATCCCATGGGTGGTGCTCCTACCGTTACCGGCGGTGGTGGATACCAGGAGTCCCGCGGTGCCTTGCGTGGTATAGACGGTACCCCTGGAGCTACACCAGGTACACCAGGTGCCATCCCAAATAGACCTGGTGGCGCCCTGTAATGGTGCCCAGGTACCTGATAAGACGGTTGCATGTGAGAGAGCCTCAGGGGATCGGGCCAATACTCTGGCGGTACCGGGTATGTTGGTTCAGTTGTGGATGATGTTTCGTTTTCATTCGCTGATGACGACTCTGTTCTCTCTGATGCTTCTCTTTCCTGGCGAAGTCTCCTTGTACGAAACCATCCCTGTATAATGACAAGATGAAGTGAAATAGAAATTAGTCGATTTACCCAAAACAGACGGTTCCAATAGTGCATGTGCAACCAGTACTGGTAAGTAGAATGAATATGACACCCTTGAAGATGACTTCATTTTTGGTCCTTTTATTGACTACACTAGAACCTTGTTATGAAGAGGTCGGATAAAACGAGATACCTTATATAACAAGGTGATTTTATTGGTCCCAGCTCTTTATAGTTCTTTGGGTTTTTTGCCCTGATATTGTGAGGAACCCCATATTCATGGTCCCAAGGACCTCGTTATAATGAGGTTTCACTGTATATGTATATATTTTTTTTAAGTTAAGGGGATATATTTTATAAATTTAATGGGTAAAGCTTTCTCTATTCCAAAATATTCTACAATTTCTTTTTGTTTCCAATCTTTTGCTCAAACTTGTCCCATTTCCTACCTTATCACATACAGTAAGACATTCTTGCCTATTCAATTATATGGTTCAACTTTATTCAGTTATCTCAATATTTACACGTTTTAGGTCTAGGCTATAGAGAGCTAGTAATCGCTACGATGTTTTCCAAAATCTCTGCAGATCTTTACCGATCTTTGCCGAACTTCTCCCGATTAAAAACTTGATTTGAAATAGTCATATTGGAAAAAAATCAAATTTTGACAATGATCAAAGTTGGATCAGAGGTACCTCCGAGTAGATAAGTGTATATTATCAGCTCTGAATCGTGTTAACTTAATGATAATGAAAACTCCAATGACGAAAAAGGGTTTAAACTTCAGATATTTTTATCTTTGACCAGAAGACCCCCCCCCCCCTCCAAGAAGTTGAGAAATTCCGCAAATTTGTGTAAAGGCTGAAAAAAAGTCAAATGGAAGCACTTCTTACCCTGATTTTCTTCTTGCCCATTCCGGTGAGATGTACAAGCAGCTTCATCGTCGCGCTCCCGGGGTTCTCCGAGATGTGGAAGGCCGCTTCCAGCAATTCTCTCTCACTCGCGGTGAATCCTCTCCTGCTCGAAACCGCGGATGGGTGCTGCGATGTCGAGTCTTCTGAAGATGCGCTCCCAGTGGCGTCATCCGACCTTTCAGTTTGGGATTCGTGTGGAGATGGGATGATGATGGTGGTGATGGTAGTAGTGATGGTTTGGGTGAGATCTATTAGGGGATAGTGACTTTCATCTTTGCCTGAGGCTGATAGTGGGGATGGCGATGAAAGTGACGGAGGTGTAGAATCTGCGATTCAGAGATGGAAGAGAAAAATGGTTTGGGTTGATATTAAGTAACATAAATCCTCAATATATTGTTGTAATCAGGAGCAAGTAACTCGGAGTGGGTGAGGGACGGGATTCCAGTAAAATTTTGAGAAATGAATATATCTAAAGAAGAAAAGAAAAATAAGTGATAGACTTTTCTTCTCATTATTTTCCTTTCCGCTAACCGACGGGAAGTCAATACATGTTTTGAATAAGAAAGCAGAATATATAAAAACGAATACAAAAATTCTTATTAATAATCAGTAACCTATCGGAAGTTCCAAAGTCTTTCTTTAATCCATTTTTATTATAATAGAGCTTCTACTGCCAGCAGATTGTTATTATCAACTTCCTTTCATTGTTATTGTTTTGTTTTTATATGATTATACTGATCACTAAAACATTTCAGTTTAATTGTTTATTCCTGTGCCCGCACCTGTATTCCGTTTGGATATGTGATAGGACTTTTTGATTGAGGTACCCGTTTTCTTGTGACAAATTAATCAAGAGGAATTAGTGAGAGAAAAAAAATATATAATTTACAGAAATTTAGAAAATGGTGACGCGTCAAATCTGTTGGATACGAAGTAAAGTTTGAAAACTCCACTTCATCAACAATAACATTTACATAGAGAATCCCATCTTGCCGTTTGACGAAAAAATATCATCATTTAATTACCATATCAGTCTTTGCATCTTGCCGCTTTCAATATATACGTGTAGAGTAAAGCCCCGGTCACATAGGACCCCGGAAGCAACACGATTCACCCCGACTCGTTGTTTTAACGCAGTTAACTGTGAATTGACAAAGAGTCGGGGTGAATCGTGTTGCTTCCGGGGCCCTATGTGATCGGGGCTTAAGATAGATTGTTGCAAGTAGAACACTACCAGTGTATTATTATATACCAGTATGTTAGCAACTGCGAAAAACAACAACTGAAGTTCATATTATTACCTAAATGGGATAAGCTATAATCCATGTGAAAAATAATTTATGGACAAAGCGAAAAGCTTCACAAAAGTCCGTCATTTTTTTTTCAGCTAACAAAGATCAGCCTACCAACAATGGTTTATTTTAACATGTATTTTGATGAACAATCAGGTCAGGCTCTTAATCGAAATTCACACTTACTCTAACTACATATACCAAGGAAAGTTTTCCTTGCATATATTCAACTAATGCACATAAACTACTCTTAAAAATTTAAAACAGACATACGGTAAACGACTCCTCTTGTTTTCTTCAGTAAATTCTTTGTCGTGGCTCTGGGCGTGAACTTAACCCCTTTTCAGAAGCTTTTCAGACGATGTATCTTTGTATTCTGTATTCTTTCTTTGTATTCTTTGTTTGTGCTCACAGATGGTTTATTTGGGGATCGATGTACGTGTACATTGTGTTAATCAACCTGCATAAATTAAAATACTTGTAACAACGTTGAAATAATTAAAATGATAAGAGCGCTAGGACAAATATCATAATATCATAGCGAACGGAATCGGCGAGGGGAGCAAAAACAAAAAAGTAAAGGATCAAAGTAAAATGATTAGAGGGAAAGTACGACTTGTGGGTTTTTTTTTAAACGATGGTAGATTTTGGTAAAGATATTTTAGTTAAAAACCTAATAATCATTATTAATTGCATTTGGTTGAATTTCAACTCATTTCAGTAAATCAAATAATTAATGAGAAACAAACGATGATAATTTGATATTTAGAAAATGGCAAAAGAACAACACGAAATAAAATAGAATGTTGATCAGAGTTATGATTCGTTTATTTTCCATTTTCTCGTTTTGCTTATGATTGCTGTGTCAATTTGCATTTTAGTGTTATTTTATTGGTTTTAATATCAATGTTTAATATGTTCGGGTGAAATCAGATATCTAAAAATCATACATCTAACTGTTGATAAACTATAAAATATCTATCTAATTATTTAGTGCTTTGAACCTGAAGAAAGTGAGAGCCCCAACTTACCGTCTGTTTCAAAATTCTGGTCTGCGTTATCCATATTGTCCATTTTGCCAGATGATCCACCGAAACTTGACTTGGGTGATGACCACAAGGGCGGGAGTCCCACTCTGAATTCGGCGATCGATCTTGCAAGGTCTTCCTTCGACATGACGAAACCCTCGTCGATCATGGGCTGTCTTCGTGTGCAACGATCTCCAGGTCGACCATCGGTTGACTTCTTCGTGATATCAGCCGAGGAGAGCGCCTTTTTTGTTGGGGGTGCATCCATACGACTTGCAGATCGTGTACGCATTCGATTCTTTATCATAACCGGCGGCATAGTTTGTAGATACCACTTTGCACAAATACAAATTGTGATTTTGATGATGAATGTGTGAAGAAGAAGATACCTCCAAAATTATCCAAATTGAGGAAACAAAATAAAATCTTCAGTCACCAGAGCAACATCAGAAATAGAGTTTGAGCTTAGTGTGCAGAGTCTGGTAGAGTGACAGAGCACTGTACGGGAGATTGTTAAAGTCAGAAAGCACACAGAAAACTGCAAAACCTCAACTCTCTTCCCACGGAGCTCTGCCAACGAATGACTCTCTGTGATGTTTAAATGCCTCTAAAACGGAACGAGAATAAAAGACTAATAAAAACGCACCATTGTGAAGTCCCCCCGAATCCAAATAAATTAACCCTTTACATTAATATCTCACCTCCTCCGTCGAGGCGCTTTTCTTTGCTTTGTGAATAAATAAACCCCGTCTGTCGTGTTCTGATATGGGAGTTCCCGTTGCCAATTGTGTAGAGATTAAAACCCCCTATTGTTCCATTCTTTGGGGGTTTGGGGAGCTTACGCCAATCTCCATCTCAAAGCAAATTACTTTGGAAGCGTGCCGCAAACAAAAGTGACGTAATCCCCGGCGTGCGCGTGGAGCATCAGGCCAAAATTAATTTGTTCGGATGCCCTCTAATGCTATTTATGAAGTAAAAAAAAAAGCGTTGATTGTTTAGGAAGAAGTTTTTTATTTGTTTGTTTTTTGTTTTTGTTTTTCTAATTTCCCTTTAAAAACACAATTCACACAATTCATTAAGAAAATTAGACTTGGATGGGACTGAAAAGCCAAACAGCATCTGAAAATTATTTTCAGGTTCTATTCCACATGCTTATTCATAATTCTGCAATGAATAAATGAATTTTCAATTTGAGTGAAAAATATAAAGAAGAAAAGAATGTTCAGGCCCCCGTAACATAAAGATATCAAATCAATCGTACGATTGATATCAATCGCAAGTCTATGGGAAATCATGTAGTACAATTTGCGATTGATCGCTAAATTGATTGTATCTCTTTAATGTTACGGGCCTCTGGTCGGGCCATTTTCAGAAGGGCTGTCGGTTGAGGGCATTCAAACATTTTTTTTCTTCATTATTATGGGGCGTGAAAGAGCCGGTGTATTATAACGATCTATTTAAGAAGATGGGTATTCTGATATGTATTGATATGGTACAAAGGTTTGGAGTTAAGTTTGTCCATCCTCCTGGTTTTCCATACTCATAAACAGTATACGGAAGCGAAGTGACAATCGATTTGGAAACTTGTCGAGATATTTTATATCGGCAAGTCTAGCTAGGCTTGGAGACATGTCTAGATATCAAATCTCAGGAAGTATTAAAGTTAGTATCCACACTTTGTTGCAGATATATTTAGCTCATTAAGTCGACTTAAAGTCAACATTGCAAAATGTATTTTCAATAAATTGTGTAATACATGTATGTCATTAACAAATATTGTATGTTGACATGGCGACGAACAATATATCCTGACCAATGGATATAACAGCGTTAATAAGTCGTCATTACGACAAATTAAGTGGACGATGCACATAGAGCTTGAAAGTCGTGTCACAGTCAAATCAGTAAATATTGTCATGATAGGCCTAACATAACTCGCCATTTTGATTTTTTCTGGTTAAAGATGATTCCAGTTTTGTTAATTCGAGTTGTAAAGATAACAATGTTATCTCGCCATGTTAACCTCAGTTACCAAGTTAATACATGTATGTCTACTTGGAAAGATAGATATCCTGACTGGTTATAGAAATTGATTATCGAATTATACTTTAATGCTTCCATAAAACAGAGTTTACTGCTAAAATAAAACAGGACCTAACTGATAAACAGGTGGCGCAATAATGATTATTGTCTGCGGGAAGTGGCAAGATTAGTCTTTGTGCTTTTCGGACATTGTGCTGGTCACTGGTCAAGTGTAAACTGGTAAACTAACTGAGGAAATTATTGACCACCTTCATTTCTCACCTAAGTTTTTGTCTGTATTGTTCTGCACCTCTCTTCATCGCGCACGCGTATATCCTCTTCCCTTTCTGTTATTAGCTATTCTGATGAATTCTAAAAGAGCTTGAGGAGTTTTGCTTGGATCGAAAGCGCAAGCTCTTTATTACTTCATTTTCCTCCACAGTTCTTCATTTGATAAGCATTTTCAGCGGTTATCTTCATCTATTAGCTATTAATATTCCATATTGGAAAACCCAAGTAGTATTTTATGACTGTATATTTCTTTCGCACCAGCCCCCCTCCCCTCTTTTATCTCTCTCTCTCCCTCTCTCTCTCTCTCTCTCTCTCTCTCTCTCTCTC
>BQKZ01000653.1:24347-35845 GCA_036244855.1 Temnopleurus reevesii
CGGGGGGGGGGGGAGTGTAAAGCTTTCAGCGCCATGAGCACCGATAAGGTGGACCTAGTATGCGCTATACAAGTAGCCACCATTATTATTATTATTATTATTATTATTATTAATCCCATTTGCGTTGTTCTCAAGTGCCCCAGTGACATGGAGCGTCTGAAAAAAAATAATCTGAATTGTTTTGCTCCTTTAGAGACAAGAACAGTGGTAAAATTCAAATAGAAATATTTGTTCAGTATACAAAAACTTTCATCTTCAGGATTTGACAATTGGAAGGTGGCGAAATGATTTCGGCGCCCCTCAACGACGACTTGACAGGCAACCAAATAAGAAGGGGGAAAAATCACTGAAATTGTGGACCCTTTTGACATTAAAAAAAAAAAAATACGCCCCATAAGTACCTCATGCCCAATGCCCAGCCCAGTCTATATTTATAAAGTTCATGCTTTAGGCAAAAAAAAAACCAGATTTTAGATGCATAAGAATGACCTATTAAAAAAAAAAAGACATCTTACTGAATGAAGTTAAAAAATAAGGCCGAATTAATGTTTGAAATGTTTTTTTCAGGTTTTATTTTAATGTTTTTTCTTATTTGACAGTGATTTTTTATACAATTTCAATTTATATTCCGTCATTATTTTATCCGTCAACTCGGAATGCTTTAGTTAATAAATTTGTGGTATCTATACTGATACAACTTATTCACGATAAGTATCCGGGAACTTCAGGGGATGGTAAGACAAACCAAAATGTAAAATTTGAATTGAATAACTGTGAAATAAAACCGCCAACTAAAAGAATATTTTTTTTCTTCAAATGATTAAAAGTTATCGTAAGGTATCTGAGTAAGTGGAAAATGTTATCTTTCGTCTTGATGCTGGGAGCCTATTTGCCTCACATTTAAAATTATAAAAGATTGCATTGTTTACCCCTTAAAAAAATAATGCACATGATCAATGTCATATCATTGTAACAGTCAACAAATAGGCCTCCATCATTTAAGAAAAATATACAGTCTATTAAGACCACCTGCAATTTTTTTTTTCACTTCCCTCTATAAATACAATTACATTTTTACTCAAAGGGGGGTTTACTCACAAATGTATGCAAGGTGGTCCTTAATGTTCTGCTTATATGGTTAAAAACTAATGTTCATGTTAATATCAGTTTCCTTGTATTAAAGAGAGGTGCCTCAATTTTCAAAAAGTTCTTGTATGATCTCTCTCTCACAATGATTTGTTCCTCGACATTGCTTTAATCACATGCCTGATGGAATGGGGATCATTGTGTGAGATCTCGCAAAATATGTCCAAGAAATCAAACTAATTTGTCTTTTCCAGGGTTTCATTCATAGTATGAACACTACAACTTGCTGTTTAAGCAGTGAATTGGAGCAAATGTCACCAAAAGATGTCAGTAAAACGCTTCCGACTCCACCAATATGTGTACAGGTTTAAATAAGAAAAGTGCAAATATATACAGTACTTGCATGGTGAATTTTTACTCATGATGAAGAGCGCCACCTCTTTGTATTTCCCTAATTCATTGAATGATAAATCGGTCCGTGATGAATTTTGTGACAACAAGCAAATTGTCCGGATTATCTAATCCACCAGCACTGCTAAAAAAAAAAAAAAAAAAAAAAAAACAGGTTTGTAATTTAGCACCAACTTTGTATATGTCATGATAAACACCAGAATATTTTAAGACCGATACAAATGGTGAATTCAACTGACTCCAATTGTTCTATTTTTGATATATTTAGATTGCCTCTTACTCCATATCGGTCCTCGGAAATATTCAATATGAGGTAATTCAACACATATTATGATTTAGGTGTTTAAAAAAAGGAAAGTTAGTATTAAAAACACTAGTAGTCACTCAACAAGTAGATGAGCCCACTTCGTTTCATCACAAAACCTTCTGAATTATTACTTTGTTTTGTGAAAGTCATTTGGAATGATGGTGATGGTGATGATGATGATGATGATGATGATGATGATGATGATGATGATGATGATGATGATGATTAATGATGAAGAAGATGATGATCGTGGTGATGATGATGGTGATGATGATATAATCATGATGATGGTGATGATAATGGTGATGATGATAAAACAATAATGGCTGTTGTGATGATAATGGTGATGAAGATAGTGATGATGATAATTTAGATGTTTATTATGATGATGATCATTAAGATGGTGACAATGAAGATGATGATTGTGATGTTAATGGTGATGTCTTTTGGTGATGGGGATGATGGTGATGATTAGAATAGTGGTGGAAACATTCGACTGATGGCAATGGTGGTGGGGATGAATTGATGATGATGATGATGATGATGATGATGACGAGTGATGAAGAAGATGGTGATAATGGATATAAAAATGAAATTGATAATGAGGATAATTATCATGATGCTTATTGATCTCCGCTATCTATTCACTCATTCTGATATTGGAGAATATGGTTTTAATGATGTCGATTTTGTTATCATTATCACGACCTCAAAGTGCGTGATGTAAAAATCATATATTTTTTAAACGAAGAAAGTTGTTTTAGATGGGTGATGTAAACAATTGTAAGATTAATATACCTAATTATGCTGAATTACTGCTTCTTTATCAAAGTAATCGGGCAAATCCACCTGCTCCAGTTTCTACGCTGTGGTGGTATCGAAAAAAAATCCCACTTTGGTGGTGGTGTGTAGCGTTGCGTCGCGGCGCTACGGAGAAAAAAAATTATTGCTCCCGCTCGCTCTCGTTCTAAAAACCCTCGGCTGCCGAAATGACGTTTTTGCTGAAGCATCGTAACCACGCAAAATGGCCGACCTTCTGGCAGATCCCGTGAAGTAAACATCGGAATATCACCCTCTCTACAGTGGAAACTACATTCATTTCAAAGACAATTCCTACCCAGCAAGCTTTGTGAAAGATATATAGGACATTTAGCTTTGGAAAAATTTTGCCAATGCATCGGGAATCGGAGAAAGGATAAACGAAATGCCGATTCAAAAGGAAAAACGGTAAGTCAATTTTCTCCTATTTTACAGCGGTCACCTTCGACGGGAGGGTCTCCCACGGATCGCGTACGCTACCAATGCCGCTGTGTGTAGAGCCGCGCCGCTTGGCTGTGTATTGCATGCATTGTCCTTGGAAAGAGTATTTTGGTAGACGGCCCGTGTCCTCGTAAGTTTATGTAACGGCGCTGGAAAGAGTTATCGTCTGGCTGTTACGTAACACTACCGTTGAATATAATTGAGCTGAGAGTAGACATAACACAGACAAGGATATTGCCCTGTTGGAGGCCTGAAAAGCTAAAGGAGAGCTCTCCTGAAGAGGCAAAGCAAAATATGCTCAATTGACCCCAGATGTGTATGCATTCATTTAGTAGATTTATTTCCACTAAAAACTGATTTATATTTGTCGATGAGGGGTAAATAAGTTGAACTCTTGGAAAATTTCAATATTTGATATTTATATATCAATTGAACAAGCTCTTCGTTATAAAGTGAATCACCAACTTTTTACTTTGTACAAGTTGTGTCGATAATGACTTGTTGTCTTGTATGACTATGAGTTATGTTACAATGATCATACTTCATTAATACACAATAATAATGATAATAATGATAATAATGATAATAATAACAATAATACATCAAAGTTACATGTATGTACATGTAGCTGCTAATTCCAAACAGGTTCAAAGCCCTTTATATGCACACGATGAATTCAAATTAAATGCTAATCTCAGTGCAATTATGATTTACATGTACAGTTGAAATAGTTATGGATTGTCTGGAAGTCGAGTATATATAAAACAAGACCAAGAAGAAATCACTGAATAAAAGGAAGAAAGGATATTGTGCTTTAATGCAAGTTGGCTTTTTGAACCACCTTACTGAATATTCCTGCATTCCAAACATGCTATAACATGTAGAAATGTGTCAAAATACTGAACCAGTCCTTGTCTCTTGAACATGTACATGTATTTCCTGACAAATGATTTTCCTGCTGGCAGTATCGTAGGCAAACACATTCAAACATAATTACCGTACGCTTAATGCAATTCTTTGAAATATAACTTAGTAAAAGTAACAAGAACAACAGCAGCAATGATAATAACAGATATATATATCATAACAATACTGATAAAATAAAAAATTATGAAAATAATAGGATTCTATGGCTTTATATCCCACCGCTGCCACCAATTTTAAGAAACGTTGTGGTCAAGTGTGTAAAGGTAAAAGAAAGATTTGGTAAAATTAAATGTAAATATACATGTACCTGTAGTATCATGAATGCAGTGTACAAAAAATTATATAATAAAGAAATGAGTCGTGATAAAGCTCAATATGTAGGCTACTGTAAAATGTGTCAAAAATCTTCAGTCTCGCGAGCAGACCATGAGACTGAACCAAGATTTTTTTTACTGATACAGATCACTTCTTCCATGCACAGAATGGGATGAAAATTTCAAAATTCAATTTGCGTGTATACCTTTTTGTTATTCTTTTGTCAAATGTTTGAAATTACCTTGCATATGATGGGATAATAAACAAAATATCGTTATTGCCGAGAGGACGATGAATATGTTTGACGGTCAAGTTAACATTTTTGAAAGGATTCAGTTAAAAAAGATAATGTTATAGTCTCGAAATGTGTGTAACATAACTATGTCATGATTATTATCCCGTATAATTAACATTAAAAATTAATCTTCACCTACACTATACTTTAAGATTTTAACATTTCAATTCCATGTACATCGAACATCATAGGACAAGATCCTACATTTAGGCACAATGTTAATTTTCTTCAGCAACAGAATTATGCACATTGTCAGGCACACAACCAAGATAAAGTGGATTGTTAAATAGGTAGGCCCCTACCTAGCAGTATGAATATTATTTTTTTTAAATGTTAAACGCCACTTGTGAGAAAATTGATGCCAAAAGAATGCATACTTTTGTAGCACTAGCTTAGAATAAGAAATATATTATATACCAAGGCACTTGAATAATACATGTACATATACATGTACATCAACTAGAAAAAAAAAAGACTTGCTCAGGGAAAGGGACCATTCTCCCTACTTTTTAGTCCAGAACTAATAGCAACCATCATCATCATAAAAAAAATAATGAAATTGCTGATACCTCATCCAATCACTGTATTTTTTTCACGAGATGGGAAAAAAATTCTTCATTATCTTGCCGCTATAGTATCCTTGTGCCTTGTGTAAATTTGTTCATTATTAAAACAATATGGACAGACATATTCCACCTATGAACTACATGTATGGTTATCTGTTCAATGTATTTTTGAGCATGAGTTATTGAAGATTTAAGTTCTACGAACCGTAATATTAGCTTTCTTGAAAGTCCATGCTCATATACCAGCATCTATTGATATTCATAGGATGAATCTGCACACGGTAAAATGATTGAGAAAAATCACAATATAGGAAGCAGCATGAAGAAAGTAAGTAAACTGGATTCGCGACAAAAATCCTTACAGTGACTGGATATGGCATAAGTTCCATGATAACTTGTTTTGAGGTTATATAATTTTTAATGTATTCTGCTGGTACTCTGTACAGATGTTTATTAGCCATTCTGAATAAGTAACATGCAAGCCACAGAAGATGGTAATATTGAAAGAAATATTGTAATGTACAGAAGTAATAATAATTATATAATATTGGATGGCAATAAATGGAATACCAGGGAATATTGCACGAGTTAGGGCAATATTGGCCCTAACGAGTGCAATATTCCCGGTATTTCATGAAATGAAGCCATCCAATATAATTATTATTATCTTTACCTATACCAGAAGGCTGGTCACTGATTTGCGCAAGCGTAAAATTGAAGCCGTACAATATGGCTTAATATTGTACGGCTTAAAACTCTCATATAGATAATAATATAGATTATTTCTATAGCACTAAGAGCAGAGAGTACTATAGCGCTTTTCAATTTAACAGAAATTAATTTTTCTTGAATTTTTTTAGTGTTATTTTTTTAAAGAATTACTGAGAGATATACTGTATGTGACTGATGTGACATTCACTTAGCTTATTAGGAAAGAAATTGTTTGATTTTATGTCCATATATTCAGCAATGTACTACAAATGAAATAGAAAAAATGAAAATGCAAAAATGGGGGACAGGGGTGTAGACAATTTCAGTTCACTCATGAGGTCCAGAACAAAAATCAACACAAATATACATCAAACAATATATCGTACTGTGAGTAACTCCGTGTTTCATATTACTTCTCATTCAAATTGTTTACAGTGTTAATCTGAAGATTTGGATGTAAAGATGATTTGTTTCATGTCATTGTAGTTCTACTCAAATTAGAAATTACAGACCTGAATGAAATATTGTTTGGGAAATGTGAACTAATGAAGTTGGTTCCAATTATTTAATTCTTTTTGTCAAAAATTACAGTGTAGAGGAATAGAATTTTATTATTTTATTGCTTGCTCTAAACATTGATAGATATGAGTGAAGATCATATTGTGTCACTCATCTACTGATGGGAAATTGGAATAATAATGTGAGAGTTCTGTACTAGAATGTTTTGGCAAAGGCTGAAATTATGTACATGTATGTACAATTTTCATCACACAAAATAGCTTTCAGTAATTGATACTACATGTAGGCCCTATGTAAATGTTATTATTTCTGTCACCAAATCTTTATAACTCTATGTTAAAATTGTGAAAATGTCATTGAAATAGAAAATATACCTAATCAAAACAAATTTGGAAAACATTTCAAACCATAGAGATATGACGGATTGCAACTGATATCTTGCTATGAGTGGGTTTTTATACATGATTTACACCTTACCTAGGGGTCTTTTCAGTAACAGTAAGACATAAGAAATGAATATCAGATACATGTAGATCCACAGCAATGATATTGGCCTAGAAAATCATTTTGGCAAGTTCCCTGCATTTCCAAGGGGGCTAAACTTCAAGAATACTCCAAAGCATGATATCAGAGGCAAGAAAATACACCCTGCTATTACAGGTGCTTTGGAACCCTCAATGCTACACGCAGGGTCAAAGGTCGAAGGGATTGATCATAGCCAAGTGATTTCTGTTTCTTTGTGAGGGTGGAAAGCGAATGCCAACAAACTTGGGTCTCTATCTCATGCAGAGCAAACACAGGATTAACCTGCGATTGTAGCATGACCATGACTTATTTCTCAAAGTTGATTTTGTATTGTTTTCGAAGAATTCCATGGAAGGGAAGGTGAATGTGTACATATTACCATATAATGTGTGCAGACAAATGTAGCTGGCGATAAGCAGGATGCCAAGGGTGCGAACAAAACCCCTTTCAGTTTGTGAAGTGTACAAAACTAATTGGTGTAAAAGATTAAAATGGTGCCAAATGCACCCCCTTGTTAGAAAAATCATTGAAACGCACACTACATCCTCTGAAAAAGCTGGTATCGGCCCTACATTGTTACAATGATATTTATGCCAGACTTGATCGAGACAGTGGTGGCTGGGTCTTTTCTTTTTACAAAATGCACAGTACAGTGTACGTTACGTTCAAATCATGTTACAGATGTTCTTATGTATTAAAATGGGAAAATTTGCAAAGTCTGTAAACAAGTGCAAAATGTAATGTAGGAGGCAAAAGAACAGAAATGATGCAAAAAAAGATACAGAAGAACAATCTTTAACCAACATTAATTATGGTGTACCACATTGGTAGGTAGGCATACAAGTTTTGACAATCCTGCTTTATAAGTAGTATTGTATTTTCAATAATAAGCCCCTGAAACGAGAAAAAAAGCCCCAAAATGTTCAATGGTAGCCCTGATGCAAAATGAAAAGTAACCCCTAAAAAATCAATTCCTACACAATAAATTTCTACGGACAATAGAAGGATGTGGAGGACTATAGTTGCCAATGCCTTTCGAAGGCAGGGTTTCTCTTGCTGATGCACTTGTATACATTTCCGTGTACATGCATTCTCATATTTCTTTTTCGCTTATTTCGCTTATTCTAACAATAGTAATTTAAATCGTTTTAACTCGTGAAAATCCATACGTTGCATTTGGTGTTCTAAACCATCTCAAGTTTAAATGCAGTATTTTTACACTCATACATCTAAATATATATCTGTAAAAGTTTGTATTGTTGTATTTTTTCCTTGGTATTACTTTCCAAATTCTTGGCCGCATTGTTGCACTCTTTACCTTGACATGCTATTTTGGGAATTCTGCTCTGGGCGAGTACTACAACTTTTCTGCTTTTATTCTTGGGTCTGCAGACTCCTCCTTTCTCTATATATCGCTACACAAATACCAGGGGCCAATTGCAAGAAATGGTCTTAGCTATCCTCCTCTTGCTAAGACTGTACTGATTGTGTCACCCTCTTAACATAGACACGAACGCTGATACTTCCATGTTATGAAGATGGCGCAAAATATAAAGATGTCTTAAGCAAGAAGAAGATAGCTAAGATCATTCTGTGCAATTTACACCAGGTTCATAAAAGAACGTCCATGTTACTACTGTACTGTTTGAAAGGAGGGGGTGGGCCGGACTGGGGGAGATTTTATCTTTTTATGATCAAGTATTCAACTGTCTAGACATCCGGGAGGGAATGCAGGTTGGTGCAAACAAAATACATGTAACAATACAATAGGCGATAAAAGTCAGCTTGATTAGAGTGAATGAAATTATAACTTGCAAGTTATGATGGGTTCCCTCCAATGCCTAAGATTCAAGAAGGTTTTTGGGAAAGGTGGGAATACATTGTAAAATTTTAGAATCACCCAAGGATGCTTGGAAAAGGGGCAAGGGGAGGGGGGGGGGGGGGCGGTGGTTACTGCCCCATTAAAAATACATTTACTGTAAACGCTATATACTGTATCTCACTCATAAGAATATGTATGTTAGATGATTTGTAGCAAATAAAGGGGTTTGGGTTGGGTTTTTTTTTATATTGAATTGGTCTTCTTATTGTAGTAGGGAGATAGGAATTTCAAATTGCAATCTCCCTGCGTATATAATGTAGGCCTACATGTTTTTTATCCAATGAAAAAACAATTTACAGTACATGATTTCTGTGTTCGAATTATTGATATATTGTTGGATTACTTAAAGTCTTCACCATTGTACCTTACAAAATTATTATAATTCGCTTTTATTACATTGATAAATACAAAGTAAAATGACCCCGTATTAAATGGATATATACTGCAATGAGCGAAAGCATTGCATTATTTAGACTTGCATGCTCTTATTTCCTCTGCCTGATTTCTTGTCCAGATGGTCTGAAGTAGCACTTTCCTGACCTCTGCGTTCATCTCACTTCAACACTTCCTGAAATTCCTGAGTAGAACTCAATAATACCAATACCATTTATATGAGCACACTGTATTGCCAGATTTTCAACCAATTGGAGTGGGATGTAGCTGTGTTTGTTTTGTACTACTTTCAGAGTTTTTTTTTTTTTTTTTTTTTTTTTTTTTGGGGGGGGGGGTATTTTAAACAAATACGTAAGAAATATACCTGAACATTTACAGTTAATCTTTCCTATGTTGAACCACGCATAAGCGAATAATTGCCAAAGTCAAAGATCTATTTAAGTCCTCTTCTCTTTATATTCTATTTTCCTCTTCTTACAGTACATGTAGGGTGGGTTTTCTCAAAGTTAAAGCAATTTCTCTGTCCAAACGTATCGACACACATCATCAATGTAAAATATATTTTTGTACATTATTTTATGACCCATAACATTTATGATTTGTCAGTTTAAGCATCTCAATACGCGGTTCTGACTCTGGCTTTTCAACCAGAGGGGTCCCGAGATTGAATCGCTCTTATGGTTCAGGCATAAATGGGTATCTTCCAATATCCTTATATGCTTTGATAACTCAGTTATAGCGAGGATACGTGTTCTATCAAGTGCAATAAAGTATACATGTATGTGTATATTCTACATAGTTTCTGTGCTATAAATTGATCCACCATTATCATTATACACAACGATTTCTTTTCAAACAATATTATTCTTTTGTGTTCATCACACTTCCTGAAATTCCTGAATAGAACTCGATACCATTAACGCACTTACAGTGTACCAATACACTGTATTACTCTATACCAAAGCAGAATGTAGCATTTTCATATTTTTCTACTACTACAATTTCTGGCAATGTTTTAATAAGTAGACCTATTTATTTTATATACATGACGATGTAATGTACATGTAGAATATTAAAAATTATTTCATTTATGATTTTTTTTAAGCTCACGATATCTTTTTTTTTCAATTTATTTCCTTTTTTTTATTTATAATTTGTCTTCTTGTTGATGATGATTGTTAGCGCTGTATCATACTCATTAATTTCGATTGGATTTGATAAAATACAAACAAACAGCAAACCTTTAATTTATTGTGAACTGTAATTGAAAACAAAATCTTGAGCTCAGGACTTTCCATACATGTAGATAGAAGATGAGTCAAATAGGCGGGTTTACTAATAGATGCAAATTTTATGCATACCTCTAACCCAAAGGTTGTTATTGACAACTCAAAAGCTTGCCCAAGGCTTGCCTGACAGAGCAACAAGTAATGTATGCAAACTGGATTCCAAGTATTGTGGTCTTATTGTTATCAACCGGTCTATGGAATACCAAGTAACTAAGTTAAACGCACATAAATTTGAATATATAAGTAAACCCGCCTATTGAATGATGCGCATGATAGCTACAGATGTAGTTGGTAATCATTTCATAACTGAGACATGAAATTTTGCTTTTAATATGCCACACTTACGTAGGACTAACTACGCACAATATAAACATTAAACAATATCCTGTCAAATGCAATTGAAACCTATAATTTTAATGGGAACGTTTGCCAAAGATGTCAGTATTTTTATTTTCTCTCATGAATATTCTCTCCCTAATTTAAATATACGATTTTGTTGGATTTCTAAGAAACTACAGAAGGAATTTGTTTACAGATTCATGTGGGATATTATTGCATACCTCCAACCATTTTGAATTTGGATGAAAGAATAACATTTCATCATCTCAAATTCTGGTTGTCACAAGACATTTTGATTTTTCATGACAATTTCACCACACATCCTTACAGGAATTTTTTTCTTGGGTCTATTTAGAGCAGTATCAAATTGTTATTTTTTTCAGTCTAGGTTTGGAGGTCTGGATATAGTGGCAGCAGTGGGATATGATGGCAGGGGTGGATAGATAGATAAAAGATCTGCATATTGACCCAAAAGTTAATAGACATAGATTTACGAATAACATATACATGAAAAATTAATTAAAGATTTTACATCATTTTTTTTTACAGAATATATTAGTATTCTCTCCCTACTTTAAATATACGATATTGGTGGATTTCTAAGAAACTACAGAAGGAATTTGTTTACAGATTCGTGTGGGATATTATTGCATACCTCCAACCATTTTGAATT
>BQKZ01000653.1:37047-63441 GCA_036244855.1 Temnopleurus reevesii
AAATATTGTTATAACCAAGAGAGGGCGCTAAATACGATTTAACGGTCAAATTCAAATTTTCAAAAGAATTCGCTCGTAGAAAAATATGCTATGATCTTGAAATGTCTATAGAAACTATGTGTCATGGTATATATCCCCAAAATTTACATTTCTTTAATCTTTACCAAAACTATACATGGGCTTTAAAGAATGCTATTTTGTAGAAGAAAATGTCATTCCATTACAACTTAATAATTTGATGTGATATTCCTTCTGGATTGATCCATGGGATCATAAGACCTACCTGTATGTGTTAATTTTTGTTGGGTGTGGGGGGCATCCAATAGTACAAGTATTAGTATCCAAAATCAGAGCTAGAAATTCAAAATTGAAGAAAATCAACTCTCAAATACAGAATATGTGTACATGTATTCATTTGGAGCATACACATATGCCAACCATATGGCAATTGGTATGCTATCAATTTCCAATGTAATTATAAAATCCATAAACATATTATAGATATCAAATTTAAATATAATATATTGAAATTATATTTCTATGTATTTATATATGACATTTGATATATTATTTCATTATTGGCTGGATGGCTATTAAAAAACATGACTCTTTTATTCCCTTGGGTCTACATGTAGGTAAAAAAATGAACACATAGCTGCAAAAACATTACACAGGAAATATTTTTGAAAGGAAGCACAAAATTTTCAATTGATTGAGTACGATATCTAACTTTGTACGTGCAAAAGTACCTGGATATGATGTCCAGGTTGCATACCAATTGTCCCATGTCACCGACCAGTAAGAGTCATACTGTGAAAATTTAACAAACAGTTGTGAAAAATCTATACAAATGAAAAGCAAATCTGGATAATTCCAATAGTTGTGGTTGTTTGTTCTACGGTTATGAAGCATTCACACTATAACACCTCATCACTTGATACAACAAAGAAAGTTTCTAATAGGGCAAAGGTCGGCTCGATATGTCTCTTCCTGCTGAATTTTTTTCTTGTTTGCAGTGTGAAAACAGAATAAATAACATTTTTGGAGGGGGCTTGTGTGTACAGCAAGAATACCAATTTGGACAGAGTTTAACTCAATATTTGTCGAATGAAGAACTAAAGTTACTCAAATTCATATCATGACTTTATAGAGGAACGCTTATTTCGAAGGATCGATGTTAATTTAAATTGGAGATTGTTTTAATAGAAAAGAACCCGAACATGTTTGATCATTAATATTGGGATCTTAGAAAGACGTAAAAGACATTTTCTGCTGGTTTCCACACCTGTCACATCACAAAAACTTAATTTTCTCTCCAACATGTACCTACCCAGGCTGGCCTTTATAATCGAAGAAACTCTCAAACTACTCGTAAATGTGAGGAGATTTTTGATGGAAGGCCATAATCAATAACACTTTGTGTACATGCTTTATTTTTCCGCCATAAGCCTGGAGTATAGAAAGCCATTTTCTATTAGGTTGCCTGGGATGCCTGATTGGGGGTGCCTTGGGAAGAAAGATGAGGCTGCGATTTATGCTAAAGTGGATTATGCTCTCCTGCTTGTCTTGTCTGCCTTTACAGGAGCTCTTGGCATGTATTACGTAGAGGATTCTCCGTCAATATTCAAATTCATGCATAGGCTGACCTACATGTAAAAACCAGGTAGCGTTGTGGTGTAGTTGTTCCGACCCTCGCCTTTCAACTAGGGGCTACAGGTTCGAAACCTACCCATGACGGTAATTTCCATTATCTTTATGAAAATGCACGTGGAGCCGTCATACCTTTTTCAGTGGCCAAATGTTGCAGTGCACAACTACACTTTAACTTCCCACTCTCCAAAGCGAATACATTACCATGTTATTTAAAGCCATAATTGGCATGTAGAATTTAATTAAACCATTAGTGAATTTATGCAGTTTTCACTGATTTCCATACTGGAAAACACATCAATTTTTTGACAAATTCTATCTGCAGGGAATATTTTGAGTTTTTCATAGCAATACCTGGAATTAAAAAAAAAGTATATTACAGAAACTTTATATGATCTTTGTGACTATATGTCACAATATATCATTTTGTAGTGTGCGGCTCAAAAATCATGTTCCCCAATTGTTTTGTAAAAAGAGGAGGCTTTGACATCAACCTGCCAATAATAAGGTGAAACTGTATCCCTCTTTGTACATAGACATACAACAGGTATGCTTATTGAATGAGTAGCAATAAATATTTGATTAGTAGAGCGTACTCGATGAAGTATTAGCTAAGTCATGGTGATGGCAAGGTAAATGCTACAGGGGTGCGAAAGGTATTCATTTGGAGAAAACACGTACAGATCAACAATCCTTTGTGCATGTATAGCTTCTGCGTACCTGTACAATCACATATAACATTATAATAAAGTGACTGCAAGGTGTTATTTGTGACTGCGGATTTCTATTTTGGGAAATTTGAAAACAGTGAATGATTACTTTCATCAGGCGTTGTATCATGTAAATATGCAATTACCCAAGATCATTGCAGTGTGTGTAGTTTATTTTGAATGTAAATATTGCCTTTTGGTTGCTTTATGATTAATCCTCTGACAAGGTCATATGAAATGAGGGGAGTTATATTTGTTCAAATTGTGTTTGATTTTAATAGCACTCTTCCTAAACCTAGATGTTTTAAAGTGATTTTAACTTTTTCATTTTTTTTGTATTTTTTTTTACTCTAAAGAGGGGGTTGGAACGGAATAAAGTCCAATATTATATTTTTTAAAGTACATGTATTCCAGGCTTAATAGACTCTGACGCATATGATGTATACATTGTTCTGAATTATGATGCTCACTAATATTTTTTCTGAATTGATTTTTTATTTTCAAAATATGAAATTTATCTTGGTTATTTGAAATTGAACAGATTGCTTTGGATCGAGAAGTGTCAAAGTAAATGTAAACTTATATTACCAGTTATACATTATTTAATTTGATTATTGATTAATCACTGTATGGCATCATAATAGTCCCTGGGACATTTTTTCTTTACCAGTTAAAATATTTCTGTTCTTAATGTGAGTGTTCATCAGACTCAAGACTTCCCAAAGAACAGCTCTCACGAGGAAGAAAGTATGATCAGTAGTGTTCAATCAAATTGATTATAAAATCTCATATTTCGAGCTAGAATGACCTTTTTTCAACTCATGAATACCTGTGCAATGATCTTTGTTTGAAAAAGTAAATTTGGGGCCAAACAAATTGCATTATTGCTATTAGTATTAGTTGTAAATGAATAAATGCATATTCCATAACCTAGATACATATTACCAGGTTGAAACCATGGGTGGTTTAAAATTAAGCATAAATTATGTGATTGCATAATTGTCTCATTGGTGTGTTCATTGTACAAGCTAAGTCAAGTGCATTAATGCTTGAAATTTTCCACGCAAGGGTGTAAACCAGGTTTAAACCATGGACTAAAAATGAACTACCTTTATGGATTTGGGCCAATATGTTACTCCTCAAATTAGTTTGTTTCAAAAGTAAAGTCCCGGTCACATAGGACCCCGGAAGCAACACGATTCACCCCGACTCTTTGTTCTGAGGCAGTTAACTGAATTAACAAAGAGTTGGGATGAATCGTGTTGCTTCCGGGGCCCTATGTGATCGGGGCTTAAGATAGATTGTTGCAAGTAGAACACTACCAGTGTATTATTATATACCAGTATGTTAGCAACTGCGAAAAACAACAACTGAAGTTCATATTATTACCTAAATGGGATAAGCTATAATCCATGTGAAAAATAATTTATGGACAAAGCAAAAAGCTTCACAAAAGTGCGTCATATTTTTTTTTCAGCTAACAAAGATCAGCCTAACAATGGTTTATTTTAACATGTATTTTGATGAACAATCAGGTCAGGCTCTTAATCGAAATTCACACTTACTCTAACTACATATACCAAGGAAAGTTTTCCTTGCATATATTCAACTAATGCACATAAACTACTCTTAAAAATTTAAAACAGACATACGGTAAACGACTCCTCTTGTTTTCTTCAGTAAATTCTNAGAGTTCTCCATGTTGGCAGCCATTTTGTGCCTGTTCGTTGCCAATTTAAGGAGCCCATGAGGGGTTTAAATCAAAACATTGAAAATTCATAACTTTTATATTGATTAGTGGATTTTGTTCAAATTTTCACAGTTTGATCATTGTATTTTTCTTCATCTACAGAGAGTGCATCAATGTCTGGGGAAAGTTCCCCTTTAACCATCATTTCATCATAGGGCATTTTTTTGATGCGGCACAGTGTACCTTTCTTGATGTTTGAAGGAAGAAAACTGTAATTGTCAGTAAATGATGGACGTTGCGCAACGGATTGATATCGACAATACCTTTAGATATAGTTCGTTATCGCCTATTGTAGGTTGCAAGAATTGATTCTCTAAAAACTGTAGAAAAACTATGACGCACTGTTGATTGGAGAAGTGATATTGATAAAGGGGAATATTTTTTTTCCGCGAAAACATTCTCGTAATTTCTTTCTTCGAATATTTGCATATTGGGCTTGGGAGAAGTGACGTACACTCACATGTTTATTTCATTAATATCACATGAATAATTGAGTTGATTTTACATGTATGTCCATAGTCGGAAATAAACATTTTCTTGCTGCAATCTTTGCCCATACATGTAGCCTAGTGAACAGTTAAAAAAACAACCAACTATTAAATATAGTTTTATAAATAGGCCTACATATTAATTATTATATTCCTTTAAATTATAGATATTTCTATACATATTACTGTAAACTAAAGACAGCGTGATATCGTTTGTAAAGATAGTGGAAAGCAAAAAAATGAAGTATAGAATAAATAACAAATAGTAATGGTTGATATTGTATTGTGTAGTTGTAAGCAAAATAACATCTAGCTGAACAATCGAAAGGCGAGGGCATACTTTATACACACCTCTATAGGACTACATACATGCACGAATTTATAGATTGACTAGATTTTCCACTTCAAAAGTCATTGTGTGAAGAGAATATTTCTGTTGTGTAGGCCTACATGTATGCATATTGCACACATACATGTACGTAGTCGTAGGATTCCCATAGAATGCCACAATGCCTCCATGCATGCAATATCATTTTATGCATTTGAAAGGTACATGAAGAAAGGACGGTGGCTTGATCCTACTGCAGTGCTCCGCTGTGCATGGGGCTGGCTGGCTTTACCGCAGCGATCACTCGCACTCTGTGGGTATTGTGTACATATGTATCCTATATTTTTTTTCCAAAATAGGTCAGGTCACTTTGTGATGGGGTCACGGAAGATAGCGAGATGTGGAATAGATGTTTGTGTTTGGGGCGAGGAGGAGAAGGAGGATCGAGCATCTGGAGAAAGTAAAAGTGGAGACTTCTCGGGAATTGCTAGGAAGCCATACAAATAAGAAATAGATTCCGGAAGTATCAGTGACATATACTTACACATGCATGATATTTTAACTGTATATAATATCACTTGATGCAGCATTTATATGCAAAAATACTTTTCAACATTGTGCTAGAAAATTTGTCATAGTCATAATTGCAATATTATGGCTGTATATTTTACATATTTCACAAAATATGGATCTAGAAAAATCAAAATGTACTCAGTAGAATTTTCATAATATAAGCCTTTGTTGCATATCATTCCTCGTGTTTTTTTCTTTTTCCTACATGTAGATCAATGTTAAAATAGATTATTTTGACATTCATACTTCAATCAAACTTATAAAAATCTTCACTACTTCACTGCAGTTTGTTTTATGTGTTCTAACATCTAGTTAAATTGGCTTCTCCATTTCGAACATAAGAGGAACAAAAGAAGAAAAAACTTATGATTTTGGTTTGCAGGTGAAAAGAAATAATGTGATAGTATGCATGAGGTTAGCAGCCTAAAATGTTATAGCAAAATCTTTTCATAAATTTTATCATAAAATCTTTTATATTAATTTTAAATTGTAAAATATGTGTTCTTTAAACTATATACAAAAGCATTATAATTAAACACTTGGTCTGCGCCAAAAAAACAAACGAAAAGTTTTAAGTAATCTCAGACAAAAGGAAATTTATCAATATTTAGATTATATAACTGACAAGTGATTTTCATGTAAACTAGCAAAATTTGGTCATGTGTTATTCTTGATTTTTATCTCATAACCTTTTGTTTTAATAATATGTTTTATTCTATAAATACATGCTTTTTGAAAATATTCTTGAAGGTTGAATCAATGATTGTACCTGCACCCATGTATTTATCAATGAAAACTTTGTTTATTTGCGTTAAAGAATTCAATAAGTTTTTATTAACAATAACATGCTTTTGAATTCTAGTTAAGAGTAAATTCTGCATTGAGTATGAATTGACCTTAATGGAATAATTAATATGGTGTTTTCTTTTATATATCCCTTGTTTGGCTATGTCTTGTAGGTTTTAGATAATACTTTGTTTAACGTGCATGCGCAAACATTTCAAACAAAGCATATTTGCCGCTTATACTGGAAATTTCCACCCTAATTCCATGTAAACATTACGGAGCTTCACGCATGAAAATTGTTTTTCCCACGAATGAGTGGGACTATCGTAAGTATATGGGAGGTGCAAATGCAGAAGAGAGAAAGAGAGAAAGAGAGAGAGAGAGAGAGGGGGAAAGAAAATTTTTTTTTAGGGATGTGAAAGGGGAGAATAAAGGGGGATGGGGAAGGAGAAGAAAAATGGACTGTTGGAGGTAAAAATGGGGGAGAAGAAAATAGGGAGAAAGAAAAAAGGGGCAAGAGAGGATAGGAAAGGGGTAGAAGAAAAGGGGGCCAAAAAAGATGGGGGCTGTTCGGGGTGGGAAAGAGAGATGAAGTTAAAACGGATATATAAAGATGGGAAAGGGGGAGAAGGGAAGGTGGGGGAAGTGAAGGATGGAAGTAAAGGTAAAAACAAATTGATTATAGACAACAGGTAGAGTATGCAGATTGAGGAGTGGAAGATATAAAAAATATGTAGGATAAATACCATGAGAAATGTATAATGATTATTACAATATAGAGATATTGTTATTATCCACCAGCACAAACTGAATCATTCCCCCAAATTTCTAAAGCTTGTGCACAATTGGTCGCATAGTATCAGATGCGTTTCTGTTTTGCTTGCACCTCTAAAGATTCGTGCCCCGAGCCTTGTACGTGATAGGAGTCACTCCACTGCGGATCCTGTGGACCATTGTACCAGCGATTCCACCATTGTTGCTAGTCTACCAACCCAGACAATATCTGAACAAATGGTTTAAACCTTTTGTCCGACACTTGTAAGGGCATGTTTGTTGTGGCATATAATATCACAAGAAATTTTGCACAATGCCATGCGATTGCTAGCCTACTCTTGCCTATCAGCCACTTTGATATTGATCACTTCCTGCTGGGGTCTGTATTCACAGACTAGCTGTGGATGCTTGCATCTCACCTCTAGGAAAAGTGCAGTGACCCTTAGTGCTTATTATGCACAGGAGTTGGGTCATTTAGAGTAATAAAATGGTGCAATTACAATGTAGGATCAATTGAATAGGCAGGTTATTATTCTGTGCATTCCTTTCAGGAATGGCGCGAGATATTAATCTATTTCACACAAATTTGTACATAAAAACTGCACTTCATGCTGTATTAATTTATCTTTTTTAAAAATATATACAGAGTGAAGTGAATCGTTACAAGATATGTAATGAAATGAAATGACTGATTTATATTTGATGATTTTGCATCAATGACTTGAATGCAGGGAATAGTTTTCCTGGTATTGCATCACAATTTACTAGATGCATATTTAAATGATTGCTATTTAAGATATTTTTTGTAGCAACTTTTTCACATCGGACTGTACAGTAAAATGTTGAAAATAATTGCTCAATATCTAAAACCGCTAATCAAATGTGAAAAATAAAATTATTCCCTGGAATGAATAAGAGAAGGAAAGAATTGAATCATAGGAAAATCTTTGATCTGTCAATGAAGCTTGCATAAATCAAATATTTTTGGACTGAAGAAATAGCTTCAAATGAGAGGAAATTCCACTAAATGTGGGGTAAAAATAATATATAGAGAAAGCAAAGGGACTTGAAAATACCTTCACCTTTTATAATTAATCAACTTATGGGAGGTTGAACTAGGCAAGGTTGACTGTACAATGTGGAGGTGCCGTGGTGTAGTGGTTCTGACTCTGGCCTTTCAACCAGAGGGTCGCATGTTTGAATCCCACCCATGGCGTTAATTTCCTTCAGCAAGCAATTCATCCACATTGTGCTGCACTCAACCCAGGTGAAGGGAATGGGTACCTGGTAGGAATCTAATCCTTGAAAAAGCTTATGCGCATAATAGCTGCACTGCTAAAGCCAGGGTAATAATGCTGCAATTGTAGAGCGCTTAGCTTAGAGAATTCTTCATAAAGAGTTGATAAGCGCTATATAAAAGCCGTTCATTATTATTATTAATGTAAGGCAGGAATTGCAGTCTGCTGGGAAAAATGTAGACTTCAGTTTGTTAGGAAACATGTCAATTTCGCAACATTTGTTTCTGATTGAATTCAATTCTTCTTTTGTTTTGTCAATTCTTTTTAACCCATTGAATTCTGAAGTCTGTAATTCCCATCGATTTTGTGCAGGAAGTACTCTGTTCCAGAAGTCATTTGGTAAATGCATGATACAAGGTAGTATAGATCAACATGTAACAAGTTCATATTCAGGACATTTTATTCGGAAAGCAGATTGATATGGTACAGGAACGATATGCAGGAAACCTGTATAAACAACAAATATTATAATTCATAATAATGATAAGGATAATAAAAATGATAATAATATTATTGATAATAATAATAATGATAATAATAATAAGGACCCCATTGGAAATAAGCCTTCGGCTTTCATGGGTTATCCTTGTCACGGTATCATATATGTTATATCTGACAAATAAAATCAAATCAAATAAAATCAAATCTAATAAAAGTAATAATAATGATTATGATAATGATAATGATAATGATAATAATAATTATTGTAATAATGATGATGATAATGATAATAATAATACAATATGGACTAGCCTTGAGGGAGACACAACATTTATGGCCCTGAGTAGAATTGTATTGCCCGAGTCGAAGACGAGGGCAATACGACTCTACTCAGGGCCATAAATGTTGTGTCTCACGAAAGAGATAGTCCATATTGTTATTATTAACCAAATNGCAGTTTGTTAGCAAACATGTCAATTTCGCAACATTTTTATTTCTGATTGAATTCAATTCTTATTTTTGTTTTGTCAATTCTTTTTAACCCATTGAATTCTGAAGTCTGTAATTCCCATAGATTTTGTGCAGGAAGTATCCTGTTCCAGTAGTCATTTGGTAAACGCATACTACAAGGCAATTTAGATCAACATGTAACAAGTTTATATTCAGGACATTTTATTCGGAAAGCAGATTGATATGGTACAGGAACGATATGCAGGAAACCTGTATAAACAACAAATATTATACTTCATAATAATGATAAGGATAATAAAAATGATAATAATATTATTGATAATAATAATAATGATAATAATAATTATTATAATAATGATGATGATAATGATAATAATAATTATTATAATAATGATGATGATAATGATAATAATTATAATACATTTGTTATGAACCATCTTTCAAGTTAATTTGATGCACCACAAAATGTAAATATCTTCTTAAGCACATAGCAAATTTGAGATGAATTTTGACATCACATGTTCACCATTTATGTTTTATGTCTTATGTTTTGTTCTATGTTATTTAAAATGCTGAATAGATAATAAATAATAATATGGGGTATGTGTATGCTGGGAGCTAAAGAGATGCACATCTATATAAATCAGTAAATGTGATTTACTTACGTGTAAACTAAGAACTTATTCATGAGCTTAATAGTGTTTTTAGAAGAGCATGATTATAATTGGGTAGATGTAAGGGAATTTCCCTTTATGATGTTTGGTGATGAGGACCTGTTGCATGTAGTTACACTGTACGTGAGGGTATAATAATGAATGACTTTTATTTAGCGCTTATCAGCACTTTATGAAGAATTCCTAAGAGCTCTACAATTGCAGCATTATTACCCTGGCTTTAGCTATGCAGCTATTAGGAGCATAAGCTTTTTCATGAGGTACCCATTCATCTCACCTGGGTTGAATGCAGCACAGTGTGGATGAATTTCTTGCTGAAGGAAATCAACGCCATGGGTGGGATTCGAACATATGACCCTCTGATTGAAAGGCGAGAGTCAGAACCACTACACCACGATGCCTCCATGTATGGCAGGTTACAGTATGCTATTCAAAAAGATATTAGCACTTGAAAATATCGGCTTGTAAATACAATGATGAAACGCATATTGACTACTAAATTTTGTAAACCCTAATGATGTTGTGCAGGGACTACCCAGTTCGAGTAGTCAATGGGTCACAATAAATGCGGCTAAATGACAAGCCAATAGGCCAGTTTACTTAGAAGATGCAAATTATATGCATACTTTAAACAGAAAAGTTGTTCTTGACAACTGCCAGAGGCTTGCACGTCATAGCAATAAATAATGCATGCGAAATTAATGCTGAGTATTGAAGTTCAATTGTAACAAACAGGTTTAAGGGTAACCCTTAACCGTGTTCGTTGTCAAGAAATGTGCATAAATTTAGATCACTGAGTATTTAATAAAACAGCTTACTTTCATTGTGGCCATAAAAAATCCTGTAGGAGCTTACCCCCACCTTTAAGCTTACTTATCTGTCTGGCTCAGTTTGAAGAAGAAAATTAAGAATAAACATTTCCATATAGTGCTTTGGCTAAGGTGCATGTAGGGAAGTCTGGGGCATATGTAATTGCATTGGAGAAACGAAGCGAGCCCTACAAGCACAATTTCTATCTCAGCGGGTGCTTCTAGCAGAGCCCTCCGCTACACGAATATGTTCTTGCGTGACCTCATTCTGTTGATCGAAGCTGACAGGCCCTAATGAATATATGCCCAAGAAAAGAGAAAAGAATAGGAATAAAATGGTTTTATATTCCTAAGTTTGAACATATTGTTGATTTCACTTGGGTATACAGGAGAGAAATTAAATGCGATGACGTTTAAGTAAGATTCAAAGGGAGTTTTAGGTGTGACGCCAGACATATTAGATTTCTTTCCGCGACACAGTTCTATAATGAAACCCCAGGTACATGTACTTGTAACCTAGTTTTTACCAGTTTTCATCTGCTAGACATATTTCAGTCTGAGATGAAAAATACATCAATATGGGAAATTATAACTTCACACCATGAATTGAGATTATTACATTTGTAGATTTGGATGATTTTAAAGACATTATGTAACCTTATATTTGAGCACTTATCAATTCAATTATATTCAAATATCAATTTAAGCCATTTTGCCAACATAATGATATTTAAATGGATGGAATTAAAAAAGTACTACCAAAATGAATATATATTCACATGTGCATCAACAAGATATTAATGAAACTGATATTTATTGTCCCAAGGACAAGAATTCCTGCATAATAGAGTTATTTAGGGTATTATATTTTAGATTTTTTTTGTATATGTGAAGCACAAAACAGGAATTGAAAAACTTAATGTTTAGACAGCGTAATACATGTTCATCATAAAATATTAATAATAATACACAAAATTATAAAACGCTTAATTCCAAAAAAAAAAAGGTTCAAAGCGTTTTACAGTATAGACATAACAAATACGTAAATATTCAGATTACATTTCTGATTTACCAGATGATAATTTATGAAAATAGTTGTAACCAATGCCTTTGAGCAAAATTGAATGAATGCAGTTACCACAATGCTGGTACAGTTCGCATATATATAATGTCGATTTGGAATGGGCATGAAGTCAGAATTAAAATGTGAATAATGCACAAGATAATGTATTCATCCTAGTTGCCAATGACCCGAAACCCAAGAAAGAGGAATGACTTGACATTGCTAAGATACATGCCGTTTGGGGAAAATGGAGATGATATTCGATACACTCTCCGTTTTCCAGTATGTAAGGGCAAGGTGAAACTAGAAAAAAAAGGTCTCAGAAAAGAACTTGCTTCATCTTTCGTACGTAAAGCAGTTTTTTTTACAAAGAAGTATCTATTTGGGGATAGTAGGCACACTCATTATGTAAATGGATGATATATTTATGATAAATTAATAGAAGTCCACATCTTGGAAAAACATTCACAATGAATGAAATAAAAGTAGAATTTTTATTGAAAGGTGAATTATATTTGTTTAATATATAAACACTATATGCCCATCCCTCTATCTGTCTGTATATTTAGAATATATTAACCCTTCAGAAATAATCACTCGAGACAACCCTTCATTTCTAACATGCTTGTGATACCATGGTAACCATTCTTGTGGGGCTATAATGATGAATTTGGTATGGTTGCAAACCTTATGTTCGTAAGAAAATGATTCTACAAAGATTCTACAAAGAAAAATTATGAACATTTTCAGAATTATTTCATACATGTATCATCCATGATAATTTAAGACAGACAACAATAATGCCACACTTCCCAGGACTTTTGTACACAATCTAACTTAGCTGATGGGTTAAAAAAAAGTGAAAAAGCGAACGCCTTCCCATTTAATTATGACGAAAATGAGTGAAAGTTGAATGCAAGGTTAAGGCAAAGTACACTGTGAATGTTCCAGAGAATTATCCAAAGGACAAGATGTCTTCAATTCACTTTCAACTTCTACTCATTTTAATCTACGTGTAGGCCTTTTCACCTATAGTATCTATGGATAGATGTATCTTTTATTTGGTTTAGAACAAGCTTCAGAGCATCTCCAAGTGGAATAATTTGGAAAATTTATTGCCTCAAAACAATCTATCATTGAGCTCATTATTCAATATCCTAACTTTTTAGTGATGAAAGTTAGATTAGTCTGTAACCTTGAAAGAGGTATGGTTTGATTTATGAAAGGACAGTCAGACATTAAAATGTTCGTTTAGAGTAATGATACTCATTTAATAAATTAGAATTAGATTTTTTTCATTGAAATAAGAAAATAATGTTACACAGAGAAGTTTCCTCACTTATGTAAAACAGCCATGAATAAGCAAAATGTTTTTTGGCACTAAACATATACTTAATTATACCACACTCAAGCATGAAAATGGAATTTGAAGCCCATCTTTGGAGCAATTTTTATCATAGATGAAAGAAAGGTATGAAGAATGTGTTGCAATTAAACATAGATGCATTTTGGTAATGTCTTTTCAAATTAAATAATGTAGATAGACAATAAAATTGGTTTTTGAAAGAAACAGCCTAGTTGAAATAGAGCAAAATTTTTCTTGAAATATAGGGCAGTTTATTTTGAAATACAGCCCATGGTGATTCTCCTAGTTGACTCAACTAGTTGATCTCAGAGAGTTAGTGTTTTATCTCAGATACCTCATAATGCCCTTCAACACTTACAGAATTACCAGCGGAGGATTAGTTTGTTCTCTTTGTTTTTACGAAGATTGACTTAAGGGTTCTTATTTTCTAATGTTTGTGACTTAAGATTTAGAATGAAGTCAGGAATGATTCAATACTGATCATTTTTTTCCAAACTATATCTTCTGTTCTATTGGCTGGTTGATCTTAGAAAGCTTGTGTTGTTTACCAGTCACCTCACAGCGCCCTTTTAAATTGACACAATTACGCGGCTGGGAATCGGTTCGTTCTTATTGTTATTTTTAATGCTTTAAAGGTTCTTATTTTCAGACTTTATATAATTTAGAATATATTGGGAATTATTCAAAATTTTAAGTGTTACCAAACTACATCCTCTGTCCTGTCTAATGGCTGGTTGATCTCAGAAAGCCTGTGTTGTTCCCAAGTCACCTCACAGTGCCCTTTTAAATTGACACAATTACCAGCTGAGAAGTTCAATTGGTTTTGTTCTCATTGTTTTTCCGAAGACTGTCTTAAAGATTCTTATTTTTTAATATTTGTGACTTTAAATTTAGAATGTAGTCAGGAATTATTCAATACTATTCATTTTAAGAAACAGTATTATCTGTTCGAAGGGCTGGTTGGTCTCAGAGAGTTTGTGTTGTTTCCCACTCACCTCACAGCGCCCTTTTAAATTGACACAATTACCCGGCTGGGAATCGGTTGGTTCTCATTGTTTTTCCGAAGATTGTTTTAAAGGTTCTTATTTTCAGACTTGTGACATTATTTATTTAGAATATATTGGGAATTATTCAATATTTTTAAGTGTTACCAAACTACATCCTCTATCTAATGGCTGGTTGATCTCAGAGAGTTTGTGTTGTTTCCCAGTCACCTCGCAGCGCCCTTTTAAATTGACGCAATTACTAGCTGGGAAGTTCAATTGGATTTGTTTAATTGTTTTTCCGAAGACTGTCTTAATCGTTGTTATCTACAAATGTTTGAGACCTCCTAAAGGTGCGAAAAATGTTACGGAAGTATACATCTTTTTACTTATGATTGGAAAATTGAAATGAAATAAAAGCATTTTAGAAAAAATTGTAGAATTGTTTAAGCTGCCATATCGTCACTGATTTTTATGATTGAGCCTAAACCCTGACTGAATATAGAGACACTTTCGAAGTTCTGTTCAGAATAATGTTTCATAAGTATTTTCATGAATTTCTTTTAATTTATCCATCTGAATGAAAAAAGAAAGAAAAATTCATGGTACCTATTTCAGAAGGTTGCTTGGCAGAGAGGAAACCACACAACTTTTTAAAAACTTTCTTTTACCCTGGGAGCGGATACATTCAGCATTAGAATGGGGGGGGGGGGGAGATTTGGAGGCACTGTTTGTTCCATACTGTGTTAAATTTGATTAGGGATGGAAGAGGATGTGCATGTTGGAATGTGGATTCTATGTATGCAATCCATGTAAACATTTTCTTTTTGTTCAGAGTGAGGTACATCATAACAATGTGAGCTGTATACAACAAATGTCCATAAGCTGACATTTTCGCAGGGGTAAATTAATGATTTTAAGGTTGATTTGTTTAAACATGCAGTAAAAACCTATTCTACTTTCCCATTGAAAAATTGCAATTTCACTCAAGCTGAGATTGTATTTACAGATGTGTTGATATCTAAAGCACAACCCTCCTCATTGTGATATTTTCTTCAACTCAAGATAGCTCATCTCTAACCAAAGTAATTAAAAAACAGCCTACCATCTCATATTCCGGTTTATGAACCAAAACAGACACAACAAAATTGCTAATGATATGGTGCATTTGTCATTAAGTATTGCAAATTAGTAGAGCTCATGTGGAAGTAATGTTGGGTAAATTCTATTCATCAAGAAAATGGAATTAATAAATTTACCGAATGAATTAAACCAATTTTAATCATGACCGAATTTGGATGAATTCACAAACTGAAAGACAATTTTAGCCTGAAAGGGTCTTAATGCCGTCTTAATTCATGTGGAATGCATGTGTCCACAAATGGGGAATGGCTGGAGACGAAGGCCGATGAAATTAGAACATAGGATTATACAATTGTGCGAGGGAGATCATAATCTTCATCATCCCTCTTAGAAATAAAGCAGAAAAGCAGATTTACCTGCATGGGACATGTTTAATGTAAATATTTCAAGATAGCCTAGTTAATGTGCTATATGTGGCAAGAAGTAGATTATACAAATGATCAGACGTTGTTTAATCTACAATTGCCACACCACACCCAGGTGAAGATATATTCATTGCATACCATAATCTCTATATAGGGTACACTGCAGTATAACTAGGAGAAATGTTGGCACATTGTGTTTTAGCATTCTGAGATGCATGGTGTATTGAACTCTATAACTTCAGTTAGCAGGAATGGTTTTCCTGGTATAGCATCACAAATTGCAATGCATTTTTAGCAGGATTGCTATATAAAATATGTTGTATTTAGCAACTTTTTCAAGGAAATGGGGAATAAGGGGTTGAAAATATTTCCTTGATCTCTTAAACTGCTAATCAAATGTGAAAAGTAAAATTATTGCCTGATAAGTAAAACATTAAGAGGATCATTCTCATGATCAGCCCATATTTTATCTACATTTGCTGCACTCCACCCAGGTAGAAAGAGATCCTTAGTTTGAATGCTATGAGTGCTGAAAAGAAGAAGCATAGCTCAATACTCTGGCACAAAGCATTTTTAGATACATTACATGTAAAGTTAATAATAAAGTGTTTCCATGTTCCAATAAAAATATTCCAATATTGATGATTTTATATAGCAAATGAATTAAAATCAATTAAAAAAGCTTAAGGGGAACTTTTTTTATGACACTGTATATTAACTTTTTCTGATTTATCCTTTCAATATGCATCCATATCCATCAACCTTTTCATCTCTTTTTATTCAATAGAGGTGAAAAATCAAGAAATGTTAAGGTTGTTTGGAACGCCCCTGAAAAACGGACCGCAGAGGTCCGTTGGGTTGTGACATCGATCTGTCAATCATTATGACGTCATATACAGACATTGTTGAGCATGAATCGGTGTTTGTGTGTGTCACTCTATGTATTTATGCTACTGTTTGGCACCAATTATACCCGCGATTTGAATATTTTTTTTTTAATATGCGGAACTTGTCGGATTCTTCAGAAGTAAGAAAGACAGTTATTCAAGTCCTGACATGGAATTCGGGGAGAATATTGAACAAGAAGGAGAAATATTAGGGGCACAATCCTACATGTTTGAGTCCGTGGTTTTGATGCAGGACTGGATATGACGTCACAGACCCCGCTTGTCAATAGATGTGCCGTAGAGGGGTTTTTCTGGGAGGCGGGGCATACATGTAGCTCTCTGACCCAGAAAAAGATGTTGATGGAAAATAATTTGTAAAATATACTGAGAGGCGTTTTTTCGGAGGAAAAGGGAATTATTATGTAAAGACATATGTAATCTTTAACATATTATGATACAGAGTGTCATAAAAGGTCCCCTTTAAATTACATCATGAATTCTTATCATAAATTTGTTTTCAATCATTATTCTGTCCCCTGCAACCTTGAATTAGCTCACAAAATTATATGATTCTGTCTATCTGCATTCCTGGACTGAAATGGGTGCTTTGAGATAGCAAACAGAAATCTACATGTACCAGTATGTTACACAGGATTTTCTATTTTGGGCTTGAATATTCACGTCTTAAACAGGAAAAGAAAACAATCAAAGAATAGAACATAAGAAATTCAGAAAAAAATCTGATATATATTGATTATACAATATTAACCAATTGATGAAAATAATAAATTAAAATGAGTGCCATGTTATTGGAATCACTTTTTCAGGTATACAGATCTGAAATCCCTTTTTAATTTTTAGGCATTTTTATTTTCCTTACGAAATCTCTCAAAAAATTAAATTATTGATTTTGCCCCAAAATAAAGGAATGAGTATATTCTTGTAATTGTATTCCCTTTGCATGCATGGACCACTTGTCAGTACATCAAAATTCTTCAAGCCAACCATCTTTTGATTACTGTTCTATATTTATGAATCATAAAGTGGGGACTCATCATAACGAAGTAGTTTCTCTGATCCGCTTCAAAATATGTGGATTGAATAGTTTGCATTGTGCGAAATAAACCGTAAAGCGGGCTGGAGGTACCACATGGTTCTGTTGGAAGACGGCAACACAGAGGAAGATGCATATGTGGAGCATTATTCAAGCTTCGTAGAATTCTTTTCCTTTTCTTTGTCGAAATCCACCGACAATGAAGAAGAAGACGAAAGGAGACAAAGCCCCTCACTGTGGGCGCTGCCATTCTCTGAATTAGATTTCCGCGTCATCAACCCACAACCCAGCGCTACATTTTTCTCCCCAACCATCTTTTCTCTTTAAAGGTGGGATACCACTTTTTTGCAGGGAGTGTGAACATGCTTGAGAGAATTGTGGGGGATTCATGATGTGCACTAATCATACCTCCTTTAAATTCTTTTATTCCGTTCCGTCTTTTCTCTTTAAATGTAGGAAACCATTTTTGCACACATTACACTGGTCAACAAAATTTTACTCTTTGAAAGTTGTTTGCGATTTTTTAGCTGATTTAGGATGAATCTAATGCGCTGAATCCAAAAATCACATTGGTTTCGCTCAATCAGGTCAAGTTTTTGAGCTATCCCCACATGTTGTTTTTTATGTTTTGTTCACATGTATGCATGTATGGATCATGTTTATTGGTATTGGTGGGATAAAATGACATGACAGATGAATATTTTGGTTAGAAAGAAAGAAATATTAAGGTCCAATAGTTATGGGTGATTATGTTGAAAATAGCTTAGTTTGGAGCCATATGAAACCTGAAAATCCTCTGAATTTTGGATGGGGCAAAGGATAAAGTTAATTTATCAAAATTAAAGGGTCAGCCAAAATATTTATTTTTCAACAATAAAACATAAATCTAGTGAACAAAACAAAAAAAAAGTTTGAGGACAATTGGAAAGGTAAGGAGAAAATGATGATTTTTTAATAATATAAAAGTGATGAAAACAGTGCCAAAATCACTAGACAAAATTGCAAATTTGGTGACATTGATGATGAGATAATGGGTCTTTTAACCCTTTATCCTTTATCCATGGATGAGAATATTTACCGATAATTATTAAAAAAGCTCACAATTTTCAGACTTTTACAGAAAAAAAATATATATTTCCATATCTTTGTATAAACATGAAGATTATTTCATATACAAAGACAATTGAGTTTCATAATATTTCATCATTTCAGTTAATAGATTATCATAAAGGCAAATATTCACAATTTTCTTATATGAACATGATAACATGGTAGAGATAGTAATAAAAGGCATCAAGAAAGTTGCCAATTGGTCTATAATGATGTTTATTGTTTTCATCAATTTTTAATTAAAAATTCATAATTTTCACATTACCTGTTCATTTTTCCTCAAACTTTTTTTTGTTTTGTTTATCTAATTTATGTTCTAATGTTGAAAAATAAGTATTTTTGCTGGTCTTCCAGTTAAATTTTTGTCCAATAACTTTTTATTTGCCCAATCCGATTTTTTGAGGATTTTGAGGTTTCACGGCTTCAAACTGAGGCATTTTCAACATAATCACCAAAAAATATTGGACCTGAATATTTATTGCCATTGATATTATCATTTCTAACAAAAATAATTATTTTTAATGACATTTCATCGTAGCAAACCCTTCAAAAGTGCTCCACACATGCGTCAATGTGAACAAAACGTAAAAAACAACATGTGGGGATACCTCGAAAACTTGACCTGATTGAGCAAAACCAATGTGATTTTTGGATTCAGCGCCTCAGATTCACCATAAATCAGCTGAAAAATGACAGCCAACAAATTTGCTGTTGACCAGTGTCACATAGGATCCCGGAAGCAACTCGATTCACCCCGACTCGTTGTTCTGAAGCAGTTAAGTGTGACTTAACAAAGAGTCGGGGTGAATCGTGTTGCTTCCGGGGTCCTATGTGACCAGGGCATTATGGATATGCTTGAGACTTGTAGGAATTCATTGTTTTCAAATACCTCCTCTAAAATCTTTTGGGAGTAAATATAGCTTTGAACATTCAAGTCAAGTTAAAAAATTGTACAACCATTCAGACTGGGATCTATTTATAATGTTTAATTTGAATCAATCACCCTTTATCACATGCTCTGTGTTACTAGAAAAGAAAGGAAACATACAATTGATGAAATATAAGTTAGTAAATATCTTTGAGACAATCTTCAAGCTTGATTGATTGGTGGTAGGTTATACTTTATACAGAATTGATACTATTTTCACATTAAATTCTTGGACTGTCAGTGTTTAGCCTGCAAAAGTAATATCCTTCCTTTAATTCCCCTGCTCACCTCCCCGTGAAAGCGCCCTGCAGACACGGCGCAGCGTGAAAGAGAATGAGTCGTGCATTCAAAATAAAGAATTAGGGAATGGTATAATCTGATTTAGATGCATCTTGTCACGCAGTCCCTGTCCAAATAGCGCATATACGAGTTTGTTTCTAAAAGCAGCTTTTCTCCCTTTATGTGTTTCTGATAACAACAACCCGCTATTATCTTTCGCCATCTACCAGTAGAAATCTCTTGAAGTTAGATGGATTTAGGGTTTCATTCTGTGTTTACAAATCAAGCTGACCATGAACTTCACGGACCGCCGTAACTGGTGGTAGAAATTCCTTTCAAAGGGGAATTATTCGCTCTTCAACTAGACAGTGGAATGCAATCTTCAATTGTCTTCTTGTTGTTTTCAGGGCTGCAAGACCTTTTCCTCATATCTGTTTTGTTTTTGTTGCAAATAATAGGTTGAAGCAAGGGATTATCTAAACATTTTATGATAATAATAATAATAATAATATTGCGGATTTATATAGCGCCTTTTCGGTCAGTATTGACTGGTCAAAGCGCTTCCAATATTATTACCCGGTCACTGGATGGCAATTCAAGCCTTAGCATCTAGGCAGCAAGATTTTACATAAATCTTGAAACCAAAATGAATGTGAACCCAAATCGACCCTTTTCAGACTGATAGAACACATTTTGTGTTTTGGTTCGATATCATTTCATGCTCTAAAAATATACCAGATGTATGAGAAGAAAGAGAAAAAAAATTCTGTACACCAAATCTGACCATTTCTATTCTGTCAAAAGTTTGATGTATGTCACAGAGATTTTTTTTAATGGGAATAATCACTAAAATTACTCTCAAAGCAGAATTATTCGATATTCAAGTAGATAGTGTAAGGCAATCCTCAATGGTAGCCTTGTTGTTTTCAGGGCTGCAAGACCTTTTTTGTTCATATCTGTATCTTTGCAAATGATAGGATGAAGCTAGGGATTATTCAGACATTTTATATAAATCTCAAAACCCAAATGAACGTGAACCCAAATTAATCCATTCATGGGAATACAAGACACTTTGTGTTATGGTTCGATAACATATGATGCTGGGCTCTAAAAATATACCAGATGCTTGAGAAGAAAGAGAAAAAATTCTATGCACCAAATCTGATCATTTCTATTCTGTCAATGTTTGCCGTATGTCACAGAGAATTTTTTAAATGGAAATAAAGCTATGAATGTTCTGGCTCTTATGGGGATTTGTGAGATCGACAACATCGACAGAATCTGTGACGTCATGTCCGACAACTCCTTATTCACTTTACATGTAGGATTTTGTCAAATGGATTAATGTAAGATTTAGAGCGAGGGTTCGAAATTATTCTTCTCAACATACATGCAGAATTGATGAACAATTGCTATGCTCAAGCGGAACTCCAACATTTTGTTGTTTCCATGTTTGTAATAAATTAACTACAATGGTTGGAGTTCTGTTTGCATATATTATTTGTTGCTGTGTCAGGCAACCCTTGGGAAATATTCTGGATTGTCAAAAACAACCTTTTTTATGTGTATAAAATTTGCATCTATTAAGAATCTCACCTATTTTTTAATACGGCTTTTATCACTTCTTTGCAGCAACAACAACAAAGAATTGTACAAAATACCAGCAGAATCATAATTTATTTGGTGAATTTTAGATGATGCTATAGTCTTGTTGAAACTTTGTGTAATAGATATTTGACGTATTTGGTTCACTTCGTAGAAATATATATATGTGTTTGTAGGAAACCTTAATAGGAAACCTAGTTTCCCTAACACCAACTGATATGATGTTCTTTACAACATTCACAGTTTTGACTCAAAACACCAATTTCCCTGGAAAGGCTTTGTGACTCTCCCCTAAAAGCTAATCTTGTTGACTTTTCTTTTGGCTGGGGTTTCGTGTACTCCTTAGAGGCAGGGTGCATATTAGGCGTGCCTCTCTGGGGTTGTCGCACAATCCCGAGTTTGGGAATTAGCGCGTTACTTTTGATCTCTGGCAAATTGAACAAATGAGAATAGTCTTTAGATTCTTTGTCAAGTGTGATATTTCGCTGGATAAATTTTGAGGTACCGAATCTTAAATTGTCTTGGATATTTTATTTGGTAAATAGTGAGTAATTATGATTTGAATAGAATTGAATTGAATCATTTAAAATTATCTTGTCGTTAAAGCCAACTATGCAGATGGAACTGAAATTATTATTTTTTTGGTCAGGATAATCTATGCATGGCATTAAATGCATTTTGCCTCAAAGGTTTCTGGAATCTCTTGATGTGAATGGGTGGTTTACTTGGCCGAGGCTTGTCCGACATAGCAACTAGTAATGTATGCAAACTGGATTCCGAGTATTGTTGTTTGATTGTTACTTGCAGGGTTCTAGGAATGCCTCGTTACTACGTTAGTTAGCAAGAAACATGCATAAATTTGAATCTTTTAATAAACCGGCCAATCGCAAAGAGGTCTGATATGGCTAAAATCTTGTGATGGGGCAGATTTGGGATTGTTGTGGCACAGCCTACTGAGATAGTTCTTATGACCCCGTGATGACCTGACAAATGTAATCTGGTGACAGGTGCCTAGAGAATTACATCAATTGCCAAATAAATTGTCTTCCTTTTTCTCATATATTTCTCCCGAAATGAAATGGTATTGATTCTTATTTTTTCTTCTCTTCCTTCCCCCAATATTTGTAATTTTGTGTATTTCTAATTTTATAAAGTGTATCTAAAAGATGTAAGTTTATATTATTAATCAAATCTCGATGGAAAACATCACCTCTTCCTAAGATAATTTGTACAAACATGCAAAGACCTGACAAATGTAATGCAGTTTCATTTCCCATAAAGGACTTTAGTTTATATTGCTAATCAATTCTTGATTTAGTATCACCTCCTTCTGAGATAATTTGTACAACCCCAAGATGACCTTACAAATTTTGATGATAGGTGCCTAGAGAATAATATCAATTTCCAAATAAATTTTCCCTCTTTTATCCTGTAAGGATGGTATATTGATTTAAATTTTGCCTTCTTTTCTAATTAATGATCAGCACACAAAGACTGACTTACAATACAACTTCATTCATATCATCTCACTTCTTCAATGTCTATGACACTTCAGGTAAATGTTTTTGGGTAATGTATGATCCCATTGCTACAAATGCATTTTATTTGCTTGTTTCATCACAATGATTCATATTGAAGATAATATAAAGACCTAAAAAATAAGCTTTTAGCATCACTTCTTGCATGGCTATCTGCTTAAGATGTGAAAATATTCCATGAAATTCCATGGATTTTATCATCAAGTCATACTGCTTTGCTTTCGTCAAAAATCTTATTTCATGAAAGTATGTCAACCTCTTCCATGGGTAAAGTGATAGAAAAATTCAATTTTTTGATCGAAACATAAAAAATGGGATTGTACCAGGGCAAGGAATTTTAAAGATAGAGTTACATTTAAGAAAGGAAAGTGTAGGAGAAATAGATTTAGTGGCATATTGTAAAATGAAAATGAAAGTCTGGTGGTTGCAACCATCTTGACATTTTTGGTGCACAAATGGGAAGATTTGGTGATGAACCTTTGTGCAACTAATTTCAGAAATGAGGATAAGATGGCTAAATTGGATGACAAGACAGATACAACTAAATGGAAAATAAAGATGAAGAAGTTACTCTGATGATATTTTTCTCGCTTTGTTGATCGACTCTTTAACAAAATCCCAATTCACGAGGGATGTTTACTTGATACTCACAGTCCGAGGCTTTCATCAGAAGACCATTGGAATGTGCAATTCTCGTCGAGAGAGGAAGAAGGAGAACAAAAAGTGCAAGTAGGGTGCAATATTCAACCAAATACAAAGCACTCATATTTATCCTTCCCCCATCAAGCGAGAATATTTGTGCCTTGTGTGGATTTATTTTCACCACTTACTGTATCAGTAAATCACATATAATGGCTGTGCGTGTACTGTATGTGTTTGGTCCTTGTATGTAGTTTGTTTGGGACAAATATAACTTATGTTCACCATAATATGGGTAAATGACGTATCAAAGTCATGCATGAAGGTTCTACAAGAGAACAATTGGATGTACACCTTTTCCATGAAATTATAGTAATAATATATAAGCCTACTTTTTAGTGTGATCATTGAACTATAAGGTCATTGTTTTGCTTTATTTTTTTCCAAGTTATTACTTTGTTGATACCTAATTTTATTATATATATTTCTTGATTTTTTTAGAGTTATCATGATTTACGCTTTTGTCATTACATTTTCTATGATTACTTTTTTTAGTGGATAGAATGGTCAGACCAAGTTCCCAATATCATCCAGAATTTGGTTTCGGGTTCATTTATTATTTTGGATTTACAACTGTCTAGTCATCATTGTAATCCTTATTATGTTTTCCTCCTGTCACTGTTATTATTGTCATTATCATCAATACCCATAAATTTTATGGTTATTGGCTGTTGATTCATCAAAAAATCCAAATGATCATCTTTATCATTATCACAATTAATTGATTTTTTTTCAGATGAAATAAGTCGCTTAATCATCTTCTGCTTTATTCTCTTTCTGCAGGCCTAGACTGGCAGCTACTACTCCGCCGTCTGCCACAACAGCAACTACATCAGCTGAGGGATGGCCTAATTCTATCAATACAAGGTAGGAACTCAAATTTTTTAAAATTTATATATGATTGTCATTTTTTGTCTTTTTATCTAAAATTAGGCAGTGTTATGCAAATGACTCGGCATGTTTGTTTGAATGTGTCTTTGTGTGTAAATAACAATAAGATAGCTACAGATTGTGTGAGCGCATTTTCTCCATATATTTATTGAACTTTTGGAAAGTGAATGTAAAGTATCCTTTAGATTTCTAGGGATGCAATAGAGTTAGTTTTGACCCTGTTACCAGTAACCGTTCTATCTCCTCTCCAGTGCTTTTGTACTATATTGGCAACTGACATAACCACATACACATGTTGAGAACACACATACACACATTGTTCATCATGTTCATAGGAAAAAAATAACAAACTTGAAAATCCGATGAATGGATTGTTAAGGTGTACATCTGTCACGTTGACAGCCTCTTGAGTTTTTTACAGGTATATTATAGGTACTGCAATCAGTCTCCGGAAGAAAACATGATCTTCATTGTCTTTTCTTCCTTTGAAACCATAAATTGAATCATANTATATATATATATATATATATATATATGTATTTGTTGTTGATTCATCATCAAGAAAATATGAAAATGATCATCTCGATCATCTCTCTCATCACAATTAATTGCCTTTTTCTAGATGAATTAAGTTGCTTAATTATCTTCTACTTTTGTCTCCTTCTGTAGGCCTAGACTGGCAGCTACTACTCCGCCGTCTGCCACAACAGCAACTACATCTGCTGAGGGATGGCCTAATTCTATCAATACAAGGTAGGAATTCATATTTTCAATTCTTATCTACATGTACTTTATTATTTTCTTTTGTGGTCTTTCTATCTGAAATCAAGCAGTATTATGCAAATGAATCTGTATGCATGTTTTAATGTTTCCTTGTTTGTGAACAACATTAATGCCCCAGTCACATAGAAGCTCGGAAGCAAAGTGATTCTACACGACTCTTTGTTCAATTCAATAGCTGCCTGCGAAGAAAGAGTCGTGTTGAATCGTGTTGCTTCCTACATGTATGTGACTGGGACTTAAGATAACTACAGATTGTGTGAGCGCATTTTCTCCATATATTTATGGAGAAAAGTGAATGGAAAGTGAATTTGGAAAGTGAATGTAAAAAAACGTTTACATTTCTATGGATGCAGCAAAGTTAGTTTTGACCCTGTTACCATGGTAACAGGTCTATCTCTAGTATGTTTGTACTACATTGGCAACTGACATAACCCGATACACATGTTGAGAACAAACATACATGTACACACATTGTTCATCAGGTTCATAGGAAAGATGCCACACATTTGTTTTCTTCTGAAAAAATACTTGAAAATCCGATGAATGTATTGTTAAAGGGGCGGCTGGATGAGAATGAGAGACGTTTATTCCGAGAGCTTGTATTTTTAAGAACAATCTCCTTTTTACCCCTTCTAAATTGACCCACCAGAAGTGGAGTTATCAGACTTTTAGTTTGGAGGGGCACCATTTTCACAGAGAAAGCAATCCCTTGTACTTTTCTCGAGTATCCGTGTGACGTCACGGAAAAAACAGATTGCGAGCGTCGTCTGCTCCGTTCAATGGACGAGATATGGAGAGATCAATGCCACAGTACGTAATGTGCAACTTTACTTGATATTACTCGAAATTTTCTGCAAAACTTTTAAATGTCTTCACAGCATATTGATTGTTACATCATAAAGCATATATGGACACAAAATTTTAGATGAATTCCGATGAAAACATTGT
>BQKZ01000653.1:64597-84237 GCA_036244855.1 Temnopleurus reevesii
AAAATTTGAGCAAAATCGGATAATCCGTTCAAAAGTTATGAATTTTCAAAGTTATCATTTCCACCTGTGCTGGGCATCCTTGAATTGGCAACGTATAGCCAATTAGCATAATCTGTGATGTCATACATGGAGAACTCCTCATGCACTTTGTATATAAATTCATTGAAAATTGATCAATATCATATTTCAAATGATGAATCAGCACCGTTCTTTCTGGAATGCTTGCAGAATTGATGTGGCTATAATATTGTTGTTGGCAGCCATTTTGTTCCTGTACGGTGCCAATTTGAGGAGCCCATGAGGGGGTTTAAATCAAAACTTTGAAAATTCATAACTTTTGAATGGATAGTCGGATTTTGCTCAAATTTTCAGAGTTTGACCACTGTTTTTTCCACATCAAGTGAGCGTACTCAAATTTCTGGGTGAAGTTCCCCTTTAAGGTGTACATCTGTCACATTGACAGCCTCTTGAGTTTTCTACAGGTATCTTATAGGTACTGCAATCAGTCTCCTGAAGAAAACATGATCTTCATTGTCTTTTCTTCCTTTGAAACCATAAATTGAATCATGGTGAATCGACACAAAGAATGCATGAAGTCTACTGGAGAAGTAGAATTTCTATTAGTTATGTTCAGACTTTCTCTAAGACATGTAAAATAAAGAGATGAACATGACTAATAATTCATGATAATGATAAAGATACTTGAGTTAATTAATCTAGCGTTTTATTTCCAGAGGATACAAAATGCTGCATGTGTAGCCCTATATTAAGAATGATAAAGATGGGTTTTTGTGATGTTTATTGAAAACGGTGAGTGATTTGGTATTGTGGAAAGATATGGGCAGATTTTTTTTCAAAGTTATGGGGCCAAGGTCTGAAAAGAGTTGAAACCAGCCTGTTTTTGGACTAAGGAATCACATTAGGAAGAAGCACAGGTGGAATGAAGAGAGTATGACGTTTAAGAGGCTCTAAAGAGATACACTGTTCAATCATTCTAAAAACATGTGAAAATTATACATGGACCCTTCTTGTGAATAAGATGCTGAAATTTTAATCAATAGGGGAAAATATCAATATAGGACTCTTGTGAAAATCGATCGCACCCCCTGAGAAATCACTCGAGAGCGATTTGATTTGCCGAAATCTCCATCAAGAGTACTTGTCAAAGCGTTGACTGGCGGGATTATCGCAGGAAAAACATCGGTATATTGCCGGCTGATGGAGTCATTTATGCCGTATTACAGACCAAACATTTATCATCCCATTTTGCTGTAATTAAATCATCCTTATCCCCCTAGTTATTGAATTAGCGTTCCTCTTGTACCACCCCTCGCCAGAGTACTTATAGCCGCGCACGTTTTAAGCCCAGCACAGGGTTGTTTCCGCCAGCCGTCTAAATCGGACAGATGACAGAGAGTGTCATCGAAAATAATTCAATACCCTTCTTTGTACCCCGGCACATGCTTCTTTTCTCTACCCGGCGTACCCTAATAGCATAACAAAACAGCCTTACAAGCATAATTCGACATTATATATACTTATCTTTCATACAGGGTTTAGGGGAATTTGTCAAAAGTTTATCGTATTCACTGACAAATGAAATTATTGAAAGGTTTGATAACGTTATTTGAGAATTATTATTTTCCAGATCAATTTGCTACATGGAAAAATGTTCTCAGAGATAATGTAATATGATATGCTTTCGTGAATAATTTGTTTTTCATTGAATTCTGATGTTTTTATTAATTACATGTGAATATTTTTACATTATGAATGAATGTTGATATTTATAGAGTTGCTATGGAACTGTGCCTTCTGAAAATACTTATCAGAATAAAAAAAGCATACATGTTTTGTTGTTTAAACACATTCTTAAGCATAAGGTGTTCAAATTTAAATTATTGATATTTTCTTACGGTTCACTTCATTTTCACAACTATCATGAATAGTACTAAGCATGAACCATCTGTTTGATGGTAATTAAAATTCTGCAGAAGCTTCTTTCTAGATATTACTTATATCAGTTATAATGTTTTAGGCACTGCTAGGGGTGTAATAAAAAAAACCTATTGGATCAGAATCTTTAATATATCTATCATAACAGAATCTGATTGTTTTCATGTACAAGTTAACAAACAATAAAAAGTTGATGTATAACAATGGTGAGAAAAGGTTTCCAATATATTGGTATAGTTCCACCTAATTGATATTTGTTATTGTTTGAGTAATTCAAGCTTTGTTTTCTTTGTTTTAACACTCTCTTTGTTCCCATGAATCATTTCACAAATCTCAAACAAACTAAAAACCACCCATAAAAGCCATAATTTCGATTAAGCAACCCAACAATGGTCATTACATATTCGGATGCCTATTTTCATTGGCGTTGGGCAGTAAATAATATTAATGCGTATTGTGTATCATGCTTTGATTGAAGTAAGTCATAAATGAGTAATTAAGGGAGACAGCATTGTGTCGAAATGATGATATCATACCCGTCGTCGTCGTAGTCAGGTGGTTCAGACTTATCGCAAGGCCACATCTACCTGCACAATAGATTTGCAGTGTAATCCTTTTTATTAGCACTCGGCGTCAAGCCAAATGGCAATCTAGTGTTACCATGGAATTGTCTTTTATTTTCCTCTACGCTCTTTCGATCTCCTGTTTCGAGCATTTCATTTCCTCCTGGCATGTGCAGATTTCACAGATTGAAAAGCATAATTTGCTTACAGATTTAAAAAGGAATTAAAGAAATGTATCCTTAAATCTAATATTTTTGTATGTTTTTTTAGTAATATTAAGGTATAATATACATGTAAGTATCGTATATAGATATAGATATCAATAGGATATAGATATAGATATAGAAATAGATAAATATTTTTTTATATAGTTTTTCTTATTTATGAATGAAATGATGGAAAAAAATTAGATTCAAAATTGATGTAGCATTGATGAAGCAATATGCTACACTTTTGATGAATTCCATCTGAATTAAAGAAAGTATTTATATAACCTAAATTATCAATCTAGTTTCTTTTCAGCGGGAAACTGTCCGGAAAAGAGTAGCCGTGTCCTGTTTACGAGAGAAAGAATAATGTGGAAGGAAATGTTTCGCGGTACAATAAACTTTTTGATGACATGAGTTAACCTGTACTTATTGAAAAGGAAACACTGCATGCTCTTATTGTTAACCTGTAATTAACCTATTGAGTGGGCATATATCCTGGTCAATATGTGATTAAAAAATTGCTTTACCGTACTCTGTGTTGGGTATTTGATTGGGTTTCAATAAATCAATTCCTTCATCTGTCAAAGAATTGGAAGAGCATTTGACCTGGGCATGACCCAGTGTTGTACAAAACACGCCTACTTACCCACAAACATATACACACCCACGCAAATGAATGATTTTTAGTACAGTTTGCACAATTGAACTATTTTTCATTTAATAGTTATGGGTTATATGGGGTCACAAATGTTGTTTGGTTTTCACATTTGTTTGAATTTAGTTAGCCCCAATAGTTTAATGCAATCAGATTAGGGTATCATTTAAAAAATATTCATTCATCCTGTCTTTATGATTATGCATGGGCTGAAATAGTGAGGGGTTGTGAAAATTGATTGCTTGCAGCATTTATCTTTTAATTTTTTTTTTATTTATTGTTATTTTTTTTGGGATGCAATGTTGTGAACAATAGTTTGGGCTAGCGATGCCCCCAAAAGATTGTTTAGGGCAATATCCCCCTACCCTTCCTCCTTCTGTATGCCTCTGCTACTGATATGCAGTATACATGTTGGAAGCTAAATGTGTCAAACCTTAGGACATGGTTTGAGATCAAATTTTCAGTTGGGATTTAAGAAGATTGTTTAAGTATCGCCTCTTGAAACATGCTTCAAGTGTCACCACTTTAGTTGGTTGGTATATCCCAAATTAGTTATAATGAGAAAAACTTCATCTTCCAAGAAAGTATAATGCGTCATTTACAAGATATTGTCTCTTTTTTTTCCACCATTGACCACTATTGACCACAATCAAATGTATTTTCATAGGATTAGTTCATCAATAAAATGCTTGAGTTTAGAAAATTGTGTTCACATTCCTTGGTGAGCTCTTGCATTCTGAAAGCAACTCCTTTGTAATGAAGTAATCAATAGGAAGAAAAGAGGTCTCAATGTTTTATTGCTTGTGGTTTATGGGATGGACATTGCAGAAACGGCACATAAGCGCCTTTTAAAGCCCAAGTACAGTTTTGGTAAAAGCAAATATTTTTATTGCCAAATTTTGTCTTCAAATCTATATAAAATGAAATATAGTATCATTAACATATTGTATAACAGATTGTGCGAAGAATGAACTAGTTTTGGAAAAGTTATAACCTAAAATGTGCAAAATATTTCAGCGTCGTGTCCCCCGACGCTAATTCAATATTTTCTTTCTTGATAAAGGACAACTTCTCATGCACAGAATTGGATGAAAGTTTCGGAATTTATTCTTTGTGTATTCCTTTTTATCCTGCTTTAATCAAATCTTGGAAATAAATTTGCATATGCCCGATAAGAAGCAAAATATTGTTATAAACAAGAGAGGGCGCTAAATATGATTTAACGGTCAAATTCAAATTTTCAAAAGAATTAGCTCGTAGAAAAAAATGCTTTGGTCTTAAAATGTGTATAAAAATAACATGTCAAGGAAAATATCCCCCAAATTCACATTTCTTAATCTTTACCAAAAAACTATACTTGGGCTTTAATAGAGTCAAACCTAAAGGAGGCGGGGTGGGGCAACAAATTCCTTTATCTTTAAGACAGTTTTTTTTTTTCTTTCTTTTTTTTTTTTTTTTTTTTTTTTTTTTTTTTTTTTTTTTTTTTTTAACTTATCTCCATCATGGTAAAAATCAATATTTCTTAGCTATTTGGCCCCAAGTATTCAAGTTTGCTTTATTAAAGAAATTGTGTGAAAATAAAGGAAAGAGAGAATGATTAATAAAATTTGGTTTTGTGATGTGCATAATGAAGCAATTATATGCTCATATTGGTCAAAATGGGAATTTTCATGAACATTTTCTTTTCCAAATCTGAAAACTTTTTTCGAAAATAGTGATTGAAAGATGCCCGTGAATTAGAAACGGAAAACAAACACAGAAAATTTAGCAAAAATGATGAGCAAATATGAAGTCAGGGGGTAGTTTCTTCCCAGAGTAATCATGCTTGTTTCGTTGAAATATCAAGATATATTTATTCAATAAAATAAGTTATGTAACACAAGTCACCTCCCCCATTAAGTAATGTTCATGTCCGTAATAAAATCCATTCAGACATAATCCATATGTTTCATTATCTGGATTTTGTATCTCAAGAAATAGCCTTGCTAGTTATGCAATGAATTTGTTTGGACAGTTTCAATCGGATATGCGCTGTGCAATTCATTGACCTTTGATATGCTTTCAGACATTAATTTTTTTTACACTTTTAAACCTTTGATCTGTTTGATTCTAATTTGGCAACTCAAATTGGCAGAAATTCCAATGTTGAGATTTTTTCGCTAGAGATTCTGGGTAGAGTATGCTTATAATGTGACTTTTATTGTTTTGAAGAAAAAATTATATCTTCAGCAAATGGGGTTTATAAGATTTGATCTATGTATTGCATGTTCAGTATATGGAACTGTTCTCATACAGGTCCAATAAAAACAAACAACACACAAAAGACAAATAAGCTGAAAATGTTGTTATTCTCCTTAAGTATAAACTGTTTCAAATCATGGGGTTTTTAAAGGGGAACCAACCCCTGGAGTTACTGTGCTCTCATTGAATTAAGAAAAATCAGAAGAACAAACTGTGAAAATTTGAGCTAATCGGACAACCCGTTCAAAAGTTATGAACTTTCAAAGTTACGCCAATTTGACGATCCCTGCCGCTCATGGGGATCCTTGTGCTCGGTAACACCGGCTAAATCTGTGACGTCATGTCGGACAACTCTATAGACTTTTTAAAAATGGATCAATGTAATGTTTAGAGTAAGGGTGCAACATCATTCTTCTCAAGATACATGCAGAATCAATACAGAAATGCTATACCCCAACCAAAAATTGAAATTTTGTTGACTTTTCAGAAAAAAGGGTGAAAATGTGAAATTCTGTGTACAGAGTGAATGATGAGTTGTCCGACACGACGTCACAGATTCCGTCGACTTTGCTGATCGCACGGATCCCCATAAGCGGTAGGGATCGTCATATCTCTGACTTTGAAAATTCATAACTTTTGAATGGGTTGTCTGATTTTGCTCAAATTTTCACAGTTTGTTTATCTGATTTTTCTACATTCAATGACACTACGATAATTCCAAGGGTTGGTTTTCCTTTAAAGCAAAATATGAATATGTAAAAAAAACAACAAAAAAAACAACTTGTGATTGATGGAGAAGGATTGTCCTACAGTGTACATCATTACCAACCTAATTGATTGACTTGGTGTCCAAAGTACGAACAGATTGATTAACTCTCAACCCTTTTTCGAAGCTGTTGAATTTTCCCCTCATTGAGTAACAAAAGGACCACAAGCAAAGTTGAGCTATTGGATAAGCAGCTTGCTGAGATAGACACAATGATCAATACTTCTAGATTTCTATTCACTGGATCTTCCCTTTTGTGCCACTCCCAGACGAAGCCTCTTTTCATACGGGTGTGTCTGGATTTTTTCTTTCTTTTCTGTTCATGCAGTGATAAAATAAAATAATTTCAAGTGTTGATGGACTTTTCATTGCCTTAGGCATAATTCTTCAGGAAAAAAAGAAAATAGAAATATGATTGAGAAGAAACTAATGTTGAATGTATCATTCCTTTATTCTGTTTTTATTTTCTTTTGTGGGGACAGAGGTCCAAATTATCCCATTATACTCCAAACTTGGAACTGTGCCTGTAGTCTACATTCAGGATACAGGCACCTATTCTTGTAGTAAACCATAATTGTTTTCTCTGAACAAAGAGTTGTGTTGAATCATGTTGCTTTGAGGAATCTATGTTTAATACTAAGGCATTAGGTAATATTTCAGGTAACACTAAGGTAACACCTAGGTTAACTTTTGATCCTGCGGTTAACAGTATCAGTCTGGTTACTTGGTAAAGGGTCCGATTCCCAGGGCAGCATTCTGAGTAACTTTGGTCAAATTCCCAGGGAAGCTGTCTGGAATGTCCAGTGCTTAAAGGTCTTGTGTCCTTATTTCTGGGGTCAAATCTCCAGGGTAGCGGTCTTGGTCAACTAGTTACTCATCTATTGTGCTCTAGAGTAAAGTTGAATCCCCAGGGCAGTCAAATTTCCTGGACTAAGGTCAAATCTCCAGGGCATCTAGAAAGACCAATGCTCATCCACTTTGTCACAAGTCATGGAATGGGATCAATTCCCCAGGGAAGCCATCTGGAGTGAACAGTGCTCATCAGATTGGTACTGTTTCCTGGAATAACCTTGGTCAAATTCCCAGGGCAGCTGTCTGGAGTGACCACTGCTCATCTAATGGTTCTCATGTCCTGAACTGAGGTAAAATCCCCTGGACATTCATTTGGAATGACCAGTGCTCCTGTAATTAGTCTTGTATCCTGAACTAAGGTCAAATCCTAAGGGCAGCTGTCTCAGTCTGGAGTAACCAGTTATCATGTAATGGATCTTGTGTCCTGGAGTCTTGTCAAATTTCCAAGGCTGCAGTCTGGAATGACCAGTGCTCATCCAATTGCTCTTGTATCCTGGACTGAGGTCAAATCCCCAGGGCAGCTGTCTGGAGTGACCAGATATCATGTAGTAATGGGTCTTGTGTCCTAGACTCAGGTAAAGAAACATACCCAGGGCAGCTGTCTGGAATGACCAGTGATCATGTAATGGGTCTTGCGTGCTGGAATGAGATCAAATCCCCAGGGCAGCTGTCTGAAGTCACCAGTGCTCTTCCAATTGGTCTTGTGTCCTAGATTAAGGTCAAATCCCTGAGGCATGATAGCCTAGAGAGACCATCTATTTTCCCCTTACGAAGCAATTTCTGGTGAGCATTTCTTGTCAAGCCGTGTGTATAGTTACAAACCAGTTTATATCTAAACTCAATTGATAAACCATTCAAATAATCTTGACCACTCTTGAAAATATTACAGTATTGATGTAGTTTCGTACATATTTGATTGTGGTATTTGTCTGAAGTCTGCAATAGCAGGCAGGTCTGAATAATGACTAGACATGTTGACATATCAGCTTGTCTAATCATCAATAAGGCAAAAAATATTTGGGATGGCCTCAAATGCTTCTTTCGAAAAATATCATGATCAGCTGTTCTGAAAAGTTTTTTTAGATAGCTATTATCTATTTTGTTAACACAATATACAAAATGTATTAAGAAATTGGACTTAGAGGGGAGTGAAAGGCCAAATATATATGAAATTGACTTTTCAGGTTGTACTCTACATGTTTGTTTTTGCTATTATTTTTCAATTTTTAGTGAAAAGTATTTGAAAAATGTTCAGGTAAGGCCACTTTAGAAGGTCGGTCGGTTGAGGCAATCCAAACACTTTCTTTGCCCTTTGAATGTGTACAGGTAAAATGAGATGATACATGAAGCATCATGAGACAAAATAAAATTAAGTTTAGGGTGTTGATCTTTTGTTTTTATACTCGTACTGTCTCATATCAAGTGAATTGATTTTCATTTTGTATTCAAAACTGATTTTAAAAAACATGACTTGATATACATATTCAATTTTTATGCAATTTAATTTTTGCATAAGAGCTATCCAATTCTTTTTAAACAACTGGCATGCAAAAGTTTTCACAAAATGGCAATTTCGGGCGATATAATGCCGAGTCGGAATCAAAGAATACTGAGATTTGCAAAAGGATCCCATTGGAAATAAGCTTTCTGCATTCATGGGATATCCTTGTCATCATATTTTTCTTTCATTATGACGAATCAAATCAAATCAAATCTAATCAAATCAAATAAAAAACAATTGTAAACACATCAATCAAACTTATTTGAAACTATCTTTGGAGGCATAATTAAAGGGGAATTACACCCAGACAATAATGTACTATCAATAAATGACGAAAAATCAGATGAATAACCTGTGAAAATTTGAGCAAAATCGGATAATTCGTTCAAAAGTTATGAATTTTCAAAGTTATCATTTCCACCTGTGCTGGGCATCCTTGAATTGGCATGCGTTTAGCTAATTAGCATAATCTGTGATATCATACATGGAGAATTCCTCATTTACCTTGTATTTAAATTTATTGAAAATGGATCAATATCACATTTTAAATGAGGAATCAATACCGTTCTTTCTGGAATGCTTGCAGCATTGATGTGGCTATGATATATTTAACCGAAGAAACAAATTTTTGTCTACTTTTCTGGAAAAAGAGGAAAATGTAACATTTTGTGTACAAAGCGATCTCCATGTTTGCAGCCATTTTGTGCATGTACGTTTGCCAATTTAAGGAGCCCATGAGGGGTGTAAATCAAAACTTTGAAAATTCATAACTTTTGAATGGATTATCCGATTTTGCTCAAATTTTCACAGTTTGTTCATCTTATTTTTCTTCATTTAATGATAGCAATTTAATGTCTGAGTGTAGTTACCCTTTAACTAGCCTATTGTCAATTTGCCTAGATAAGGTTTGTTTTCACCAGTTTTAATGCAGCATTCATATGCTTGACGTCTGTAAGTGTAACAATTACGTCTTTCATTTATTTGTATGGTATCACTTACCTGGATTCAATTATTTCAATTATTTTTGTGAAGAATTTTGCCTGAGATTGAACCGTACCTCCTAAAGGTGCTTAATAGGTAGCTTGGAACGAGAACTACAACGCACACATTGGATTCAAAGTTGGGTGGTGGGGGGGGGGGCATTGTCTCGAAAGGTTGTGTGGATGTTCCTGCGCCGTGCCACTCCACCCCGTTCGAGACAAGTCGTAAAAGGCACAAGGGGGGGGGGGTTGCGTGATCACCATAAGAATCTGAACATATTCAACCATTTAACTATTACTACTTTACCACTCGCTTGATTATTTGAGTAGTTCTTCAGTAAAAAAAAAAGATTTAAACATGCCTTTGAAGAATCGTGATTAAGTAGTTCTGACCCTTGCCTCACAACCAGATGGTTGCACTTCGAATCCCACCCATAGCATTGATTTTCTTCAACCAAAAAAAAAATCATCCACATTGTGCTGCACTTAACCCAGGTGACGTGAATGGGTATATGAAGGAGGAAACTCCTTGAATGCAGATATGTTCAAAAATCCTGTAACAGTGCTATAGGCCTATTTGGGTAATAATGCATCGCTGCATTTTTAGAAAATTTGTTTGAGGGCTATATGTAACTATTATTTATGTCCACATCTTAGCATTGGGGTCTCTTTGTCCTTTTTTCTGCAGGGGGGGGGGGGTTATAGAAATATCTGATGAGTTTTCATACAACTTTTTTAAGCATCTAAACAGAAGGTTAATTAAATAATGAGAGCATGACAATAAATTAGGGATTTTTATGACGTACTTCTTTTGCTCTTTCGTTGAAGAAGTCTCCATTTGTTATACCCCCTGTCATGGGCAAGCGCCCAAGAATGTTTGCGTGACACATAGATTCATAGAAATATCTTCGACGACGGGTAACAATTCTCTCCAAATGTAGGGCGCTTTTTGCTTGTTTGTTATGACGAAATTCTGATCTACTTTGAAGTTTTTTCACAGCAAAGTAGATCACCTAGTTTTTAAGGTGAGGATCTCCGTCCAGACGTAGAGATAACTATAGATGTTTGTTTAGAGGTACATCTGATTGGTTAGCCTATTGAGTCCGAAGATTAGAGTTCTATTCATATCCCGTTCCATTGTCCTCTGTGTATCTTGTTTGGACTTTTTTCCCCTTTGTCCCACGTGACACGGCTCAGGTCAATAATAGTCTGCACAGTGCAGTTGCAGCTGTATGTGACTTGTCACATCAAAATCAGACAGAAGTTTGAGAAAATGGGGGTAAAGGGAACATGAAATATAAGTAAACTAAAGATTTTGAAAATGTTTAGTTGTTTATTTTCCATATTCCCAATGTTTCGAGGCTGGTTTGTCAAAAACTCATGCACACAGGCTAATCGGAAAGGGTGTTTTTTTTTCTTGTCAGTTGGCAAAAATGTCAGTGCAAATTTTTGAATATTTGATTGGGCTATAAAGCAAGATGTTGTTCTAGGTCGCTCCAGAATTTGCATAATGAATCAAGTTTTGAATCCTAATGAATCAAAGCAGGGAGCAAAAAATACATTGTATTAACCATGATTTTCTGATTAATTCAATTCTAACGATGTTCTTCTTTCAGGTTTATATGATTGCGCTAGTTCAGAATTGACATAACCATTCATTAAAGCCAAATGTCATTGTAAAGAAAGATTTTGGCTAAGAATTAGTGACATACTTAGGCCTTACATTCATTTATATCAGACTTCTTTAAGTACGATAACTTACAAAGAAGTGAATGATATAACTGGGCATGTGCAGTAGCCTTGTATCCTTCACGTAGACTATTTTGCCGAACTTTTCCTTCAAGGGTTTGCACGCTTGCATCTCTCGATGAGCCAGGTGGCTCAAAAGCTTCCGAGCTTGGAACAGGGGGGCAAGACAAAGATAAGAGTATTTAGATTACCTACATATGTGTCCAGACACTCTGCAATTCCTTACAGATTCACCTAAGGGTTGCTATAATTTGATCCATAATCTGCACAATAGGAGTAAGTTGATTAGTTTTCTAGCTCTTGTGACTTTCCGAAGTTCCATACACTGAAAAAAAGGAGTTAACTCTGAAATTGAGTTTTCTAGCTCTTGTGACTTTCCGAAGTTCCATACACTAAAAAAAGGAAGTTAACTCTGAAATTGAGTTGCACTAGTTGCACCCTGCTATCTCGTCAGTTGTCATTTTGACAAGTGTGTTTNTATAATTTGATCCATAATCTGCACAATAGGAGTAAGTTGATTAGTTTTCTAGCTCTTGTGACTTTCCGAAGTTCCATACACTGAAAAAAAGGAGTTAACTCTGAAATTGAGTTTTCTAGCTCTAGTGACTTTCCGAAGTTCCATACACTAAAAAAAGGAAGTTAACTCTGAAATTGAGTTGCACTAGTTGCACCCTGCTATCTCGTCAGTTGTCATTTTGACAAGTGTGTTTTAAAGGGTAGATACATTTCGTCCTTGTTTTCAAATAGGGATGGTAGCCAAAGGGTATAATGTTGCACAAAAGCAGTTACAATTTCATCGAAATATGTTCCTCTGTAGAATCAAGAACCATTTAATTGGTGCCCTATGAATTGTTGCTATGTCAGATTTTCTTTGTCATCATGAAACAGTATCCTTAGGCTACCGTCACGTAATCGAATCACAGATGACATATTTTCATTTCCGTGTTTCAGACCTCAAGGAATTTATGAAGAAAACATATCAAGAAGTCTTACTCTTTATGTGTAAACATATCAAGAAGTTTTACTTTTTATGAAGAAAACTTTACATCAAGAAGTTTGACTATTTATGTGTAAATACCTCTGATCGTACAGTTTCAGACAAAATACATATACACAAGTGCAAGCAACACATATGTGACCTACTCAGAAGAGGAAAGTGAACAGTTCAAGGGCATATGTGGTTCACTACTCCATTTGCAAAACTGGAACCAATACTTACGCTAAATGCCCAGTCCTCACAACATAAAAGAAACTTAAATCAATACGTATGGCCTATTAGGATAAGGGATTCGCACCCTCTCTCCAAAACATACCCATTGAATTAGAGCTCCCACGTCCACCCCACCCTAATGACGGCATTTCTCGTTGGATTATGTGATGCTGGCTTTGATATGGTGTCCTGATTTGTATTGTTTGCATGGTGTGTTGTGAAGTAGGTCACTTTTTTGTTTGTTGTCCACTCCATGTTGTGTGAATTGGTCACTCATGGTCAAACCCGAAGCAGGTGATCGGTTGATTTATCGATACATCCCCGCTTAGTTGTTTCCTTTCGACTTATCACCGTTTGTCAGTGGTCATTCATGGACTAGACCTCTGTATCTCACGCCACGCATTTAGGCTTTCATGTGTTGACATGAGAATCACATACAATTGGAATGATATTAGATTCCAGGATGAAACTCACATGAAAGTGATATTTTGGCGACTTGGCACCCTCTGATTTCTCCGTCTATTCACCTCTGTTCCAATTTGGATGATAGAATTGGAGTGATCTACATAACATGATTCTACATCTGGCTGTGGTATAACCATTCCGAAGCACAGTACGCAAGGAATTTTTTGTTTAGCAAGTGACAACGGATATTAATGCTTTCTACATGCCGTCGTACAAGGTGCACAAAGGGAATCATGGGGCGTCCAGGACCCACGGTGATTTGCAGGCGCCGGACTTGGACACTCCAGGCTTCAATCAGATGTATGTATGACTTCTTCGCTCGTACTGTCCTGAATATTCACCAATTCTTTTTTCCATGCTCCAGCTCTAAAGAAAAAAAGGGATTTCCATTTACCAAGTGATTTAGATGTATGCATGTTCTTACCATAATAGTTAAAGACAATTTCTTAAATTTGTTTGTAAAAATGAAATCCAGTTTGCATGCTTTCTTTGCTGCTATGCCGGGTGAGCATTAGGCAAGCTTTTAGATTGTGAGGACAACCATTGTTTTATAAGTCTTAGGGGGTGTTGCTCAAATGTTCAAATTGATCGCAAGTTGCAGTTGATCAAAACGCACCAATCAAAATCATTGTTTCATGCACGTCTTGTTAAATGCGCATATCGTACGCGAATGAAAATATGTGTTACAATTTGCAAAGTTGCTGTTGGTTTGCAGTTGGTTTCGAACAACACCCCCTTAGTAAGATTGTATTCTGCTAAGTATACTCCCCCCCCCCCCCCCCCCCGCTAAAAAGAAATTGTTGTAAAATCTCTTGAAACCTTTTTGGTATTGCTAGTGTGCATGGCCCAATGTACTCTCAGGCTTCATCAATAATTGATTTTTAGGTATTTCTAAAACATCATCGATGGACCTTTTTTTTCTCATGTAAGAATGAAATTATCATTATGGTGTCTAGTAATTGAAATAAAATTAGGTAACATAATACAGAATTCATGATTTAAATTTTTCCATATATTGGGGTAAGTTTTTAACACCCACTTGTTTTCTCATCTTTACAAAGTTTTTCCTCAAACTAAATTTGACCGCTTCTCATATTTCATATGAACCATACCGTCTGGTCAGTGACATTCTTATGACTCTAATTAACATGCACATATCTTTAAGTTGTTGCCTCGTTAGTCTTGCCTCGGGCAAACTCGACACACTCCTCAGCAGACCCCGAAGACATAATGAATTCGGCCCTTCCTCATTCGCTGCGAGGCAAGATTTAGCAGAACTTATTTTTTGGCAAGAAATAGAAAAGTGTAATTTAAGGAGCTGTAAGAAGGAAGAGGGGGCTGCAGAAATTATCTGTCTGAGTAATGGTAGTGCAAGTTGAAGGAGAAGGGTCAAGGATGCCGGTGAAGTTCCAACCCCTTGAGGGATTTCGTTTTATCACCACCTTCTTTTCTTTCTCTTCTTCCGATCTTATTATGGCCGCTCTGAGCTTAGTGGATATGAAATTAGCCTCCTGGCATCCCTGCATATGCATTGTGTACAAGTATCATGTTATGTTTTATGCATCTTGTCGTCGTGTAGATCACATGATCGTTTCAAAATAAATCATCTTCTTTCCACCAACGTTTTGCAGGTTAAAGTTTTCTTTTCTTTTCTATCTCGTCCTCCAGAGTCCAATCGTACGATATTGCTCTTTGCTATGTAGATGCAGAGTGTAAGCATCACTACGTCTCCTTTGGTCAACTAGGGATATAATCTTAGCTCTTAATATGTTGGGCTCGGAAAAAAATTTGGGCCTTATATGTGACTGAGCCTCTGAAAATGATGTGGTTTGATCTTTTAAAATATGTTATTTATTTATCATTTATTTACTATATTTATTTTTCATTAAAATTGAAAGAAATCATAGGAGATTGATAAAATTATAGTAATTAAAATATGACCTGCAAAATAATTTGGTATTATTCTTTGGATTTTCCTTCTCTTGTAAGTCACATTTGCTTTAAAAAATGTTTTCCAACCAACTGACCCTTCATTGGAGAACCAAACTATATGAAACATAAATTAATACAGAATAAGGTCTCATCACGTAGACTACATGTATTATATTGTTATGCAACACATTTGCCCACTGGTATTGTTTATTGCTGGTAATAGAATATCTGTCTAGACACTGGATTTAGATTGTGGAAAATAGAGCTGAAAGTACTGTGAGCAGAATGGACAAAGACACTGGACAAAGCAAACAACTACCATTCAAGCCTGCACATTTAAGATTAATGTGGAATGAAAATTTCTTGAATATTCAGTGAATAGGTGCAATGTATGTTCAAAATTTCCTTGCAGAATAAGAAGACAGTTTTCCAGAGCTTTTCTGAAGGCTTGAATGAAAGTTATTTATTTTGTCCAATGTTATTGTTCTTCTATGCACAGTAAAGCCTAAGGGTTCTTTGTTCACATTTAGCATTCTCCACATGGTCATTATCAAATCACTTATTGTCTAACTGCAATTTGTATCTATAACTATATTTCATTATCATGTTATATTTTGTATGTTTTGTTTTCTGAAGGCCTATCTGTATTGTATTTTTTAAAAAGTATTTTATTTTGAGTAAATGATAGTAATTCTCATTCATTACATTTGAAGCGCATTAAAATTATATAGTTACTTCTCATGAACTTGCCACCCACAATATTATGCTTAATATCAGAATTGTTTCCATGGCAACATGAGGTCACACCATAGTAATTTGTCATTTGTTCACCATAACTTCCATAGTGAAATTAGACAAAATACAACATAACTCTTGTTCAAGTAAAGTGGAATTTCTAGGACAGTGAAACTGATATGCCCAAGAAACGTATATTTCACCCTTTTTTATTCAACATAATGAACAAAATGATGTTACCAAATATAGATGGAATGGAAGCAAAAGTCTTCTGACTACTTGCCTTTGTTCATAGACCTTTTATTTAAAACATGACCAAGGTAATCACCTTATTACATGTATCTCTTAATTACGAATAAATATTACATGTAGGCGTACATTTTTGGAAAGTTATGCAAGTACATTTCGGGGTGTTGCTCAAAACTTGCATTGATCGCAAGTTTCAGTTGATCGGGACGCGCCAATCAAAATCATTGTTTCATGCGCGTCTTGTTAAATGCACATACCATGAGCGAATGAAAATGCGTGTTACAATATGCAAAGTTGCAGCTGTTTTGCAGTTGATTTTGAGCAACACCCCTGTAGATTATTAATTGTACATGATATATATGATCCTTGAATCGAGGCCAGTAAAGTCGCTCATAATTATGAATACATTTATGTTTTTAGGAATTACGTTATAATATACCATAAAACTTTGCCAAAAGATTAGCTGTGCTTTAAACTCAGAAATTCTCTTCTGGAGAGACATCACTAAACATGATCATATCGCAGTGAAGGATATTACAGTGAGTGCCTGGAATAGCAATTAGCAAGTACTATCGGGATTAATTAATACTTTCTTTTGGCGCTCTAGAAGACAGATTTCCCAGTGGCACCCGTGGCTAGGGATGTTCGTCGACACCAGAGCAGATCGACGCCAGTAAAAAAAAAGGGGAAACTTTATATTATCGTATGCAATGATCTGTGGAAGTGCCCATGCCCAACCGCTTTATCTAATAGGGAGGTTAGAGGTGTGCAAATGTCATCAGGACACGATTAGCCATTTATGGGACTACCCTGCCTGAACTAATGCATCTTTGTAATGTATTTTTTACTCAATGGGGTATTGCTATATGGTAATGCTGATAGCTTTTACTAGTAATTCACATACCATGTTCATGGAACAATTTGGAAGTCCTCTGCATGTATGGTATCATATGTTATTTACCAAATACCATATGTACTTTACAACGTTTATAGCAATTAGGATTATATATATTATTAGGATTATATACCGTACGCCCTAAGTGTCGAAATTCCACTTCTGGAATTAAAACTGAATTATTTATTTCTTATCCCTATCAAAGAAATATGTTGTTCAATTAGAATTCATTTTTTAATGTGGTTCATGTGAATTACTAGCATTTGCTATGATTTTAAAAGGTGAAGAATGCCATGCTCATACAACGATATCATAGTTTAAAGGTTTTCATTAGTAAAATTTGTGCATGGTACAATTTGAGATATCTTTCTGACACACGCAACCAATGAGAGTGAATGTGAAGCTTAAATGAAGACCGATGGATACAGTTCTACTTGTAAGCGAAATAGTTCTGTTTTCATCATCAACAGTAAACAGGATTTCACACCCAGTTTTGAGATGACATTACTTGAACATGGGGCGGAAAAAGCATTACCATTAAACAATATTTTGGTATATATCATTGCCTTGTATGTTGTTTTATTGTCCTGCCTTTGCAGTAATACACTTTGCCTAGCTGGACAGATTTTATTTTTCTGTATTTCTGTATATTTTTGTTGTGTTTGATGTACTCAATGTTCTTTATAACTTATTCCTTTATGTCAATACAAAATCAAGATAGTGGAGATGTTCATTAAGGGGGATTTGATATAGAATTTGACTTCTATTAGATAGGCAGCGTTTATAACCCATGACGGTAGCGTGGTGGTGTATTGGTTCTGACACTCTCCTTTTCACCTGAGGGTCATAGGTTCTAATTAAGTTTGAGTTATGTGCTATATAAGGATATACAATAATATACAATAATTATTATTATTATCATTATAGACTCTTTGAATAATTGCATTGGTCGGTCAGATAAAAAAAAAATTAGGAACAGATTTCATAGCAAATAGGACTATGAATGGAGTAAAAAGCCCTAAAATATCTGAAAATGACTTTTGGGGTTATATATATAATTCTCATATTTACCTATATTTTGAATGAAAAGCAAAACAAAAAAGTGCAGGGTGGTCCACTTTGAGAGGGTCGGCCAGTCTTGGGTATATTAACAATTTTTTTTAAAGCTTGATCATCCATTGCTATGGGTATAGTCGTCCATCGGATGTATTTTCATTTTCTGAAAGAAGAGACAGAACAGATATAAAGAATCAACAAATAAAGCAGAATAATGGAGTCTATGATATTTCAGTAGATAAATACTTGAACCCCAATTCATGAACGAACATACATTTTAAAACAACTTAGAAAATGAAGAATGTGTTACTCTTTTGAAATGGACCTTTTTTATTTTTAATTCATACTGTTAATTTGTTGTGACTAATCCTCATACACAATCCAAGATTGGAGAGATAGCTATTATCTAGGTCAATTAAACGAATACCATTTAATCAAGCAGCAACAACAAAAAGATTAGACTGAATCAAGAAACTTGTATTGAATCCCTGCACATACAGTAATTATTGATAACTCACTATAGATCAGTGCTCTACTTTTGCCAGGAGCCATTGACCAGGCGTGTAATGCATGCATGTATGTGCATTGGCAGAGTGCACGAATGAGCTACCTTGATCTACTTTGCAGGAGGCAGGAATAGGCTATAAACCACACCCCTTCTTCTCCGCAGCTCATTTTTAACTCATGTTCCCGGTAAACATTAGCCTGGCCAGGCACTCAGCTTTGCTCTGATTGGCTGCGAGTTGTGCGTTGGGTCAGCTCATTTATGCGTAATAAATGTTGCCTGGACGCTGGCCTTGGGCCTTTCTCAGGCCAGCGCACACATACATACACACACACTGTTGAGAATGTGCAGATCATGTGTGTGTATGTTCTTTTTCTTTTCTTTTCTTTATACACGAATGAGTAGTCTGGGCCAGCTCAGAGGCCATGCGTAACAGTGCTGGTAACAGTGCTCCGATTGTGTAGGCTGGACAAGCGTGGAAATGTATGGGGGTCAGATGATGTAATCTTGTGTGGCGGGCAGTTGTTTATGTTATTGAAGAGAACCTCCGCCGTCTGACTGACGAACTCGGTGGAAATAACCTGAATGCTCCTCTCTGCGTCCGCCATGTTTCTTTGACCGCTCATGTGAACATTCGGAGGATTCTAATCTTGAGATATTTCCAAACTTTGCAGGATTTATATTACTTTGGAGTCTAATCAAGCTTTCTTTTTATGTGGTTGTAGATGTCTTTATACCAAGATGCATAGGTAATATATGATGATGTGAGTCAGTGGAATGTTGTTGCTTTCATTCTTTTTTTTTTATTAGAAATTCTTTTGTAAACTATTTTCACTCTTCTGTCATGGTTATAATCACATGTGGACATTTTGAATAAACATGTGTGTATTAAAAAAAAGGAATTTTGGGGAAATACTCAGAATATTGTTGCAAATTCACATATTGTTTTTTGTGAACTTTTTGTCAATTGGTCCCTCAGTTTAAAATTTTCCAGTCTATATTCTGTAGGGCCACTGGCTTCGGAAGATTTTTAAGATGGGTTGGGGGTATAGCTTCAAGGCATTGTCTTTCCATTGCTCCATGTTCTTATTCTCTTTTTTTTTTTGGGGGGGGGGGGGGGG
>BQKZ01000653.1:84320-108955 GCA_036244855.1 Temnopleurus reevesii
AACGAGGTCCCTCTCCAACATGTTCCTTGGCCTATGAGTGTTCTTGCATTATTCAATGGATTAGTTATGGTTTTGTGACTTTGTATTGATTATAAGATAAATGGGACAAGTGTAGTTTCTGGATTGAAAATCTAATGGAAATTTTAGGAAAGTTGAATTCGGATTTGAATTTTTCACATAAGAAAATGTTGAATGACTCGGAAACCTTGTGACCTATTTAACCCAATTGTAATAAGCTATGCGAATGATATGTTGAATGTCATCTTTTTTATTGTATTTATTTTTAGTATTGATAGATTGTATTAAATGTATATTAATTGTGAAAGAGCACCTGCCATTGTAGATTTTTTTAAATCTATTTTATTTTTTGTTGATAAGTTGTGTTCTAACTCAAGTGCCTTGCAGGTTTCCAAACTAACTGATCAGTGAAATTTTCTCAGAAAATGAATAGGCCTAATCAATAACTTTTGATTTGTTTTATATTCACTTATCTGCATCGCTACACACAGCTTAAGATCATTGATTGGACTTATTCAATGTTTGTATTTTTATCCTGCTCCAGATCTTACGAAAATATTGTCTAAATATTACAATAGGCCCTGATTATTGATGTTTGGAGTAATTTATTTTCTTCTTGTGAAAATGTCCATGGTTCCATAATGGTTTAACCAGTGTTTTTAATGTTGGTCTGAATTTAGTACTTCTTCACTTGTTTATTTTCATGTATTTTGAGACTCCAAGAGCGGAGATGCCTACTTTTCCGGAATATGCACACGGCAAAATTAAAATGTGAATAACGCAATAGCTGAACAAAAGTGACAGGAAACATTACAACAATAACCATGGTCTCAGCCAATCACTTGCAACAAAAGCCTTGAATTCAAATGAAAATGCACCTTATGTATATTCCGGAACGGTTGGCATGTCTTCACTTGTGTCAGTGTTTTCACCTTTTTAGATGAACTCATCCATTCTGAGAAAGAGGATTATGCTTTCAATTTTCTTGTACAATACATTAATGAAGAACATGGGTTATGACCGGTCTTAATACGCCTACACCATATGCATGTCTTCTTGTTTACAAAAATGTGAAACGACTTCCACGTAAAAAGGGTGGAAAGTGGAGCAATTTTCCACCCCATCCTCCTACTCCGGGCATGTCCCTGCAAAACATATGACCCTTTTATCCAATTTACTACCAATAGCACTCCTCTGCCTGAAAACAATTTACCGCATCACTTTTGGTCTCTTTGCCAATCAAATCTCCTGAAACGTTGCCACGGCAACAGAGGTGAGGGCTAAAGCACTTTCATATCTTCATTACAGCTTTTTCCAAAAAGATATGTCATGTGGGGGTGTGTTTTATATTGCGATGTAATGTCTTGGTTTGACAGAAAGAGTGTAGAAGAGATGAATTTCTGGTTATAAAGTGGAGAGAGCATGATTTTTCATGTGTCGACAGGGAGTGAAATCGTATTGCGAGAGGAGCAAATCCTTGGTCTCTTTGCATTTCCTATTCACCCATTTCCATGATCTATAATTACACATTTCATTATGAGTGTTGTGAATCTAATATGATGTTTTGGGGTATGAATTGATATAATTAGTGGATTTCTCTTAAACCACAGGGTTCATTATCCCATGTTTTCATAGAATGTGATCATGTGTGAACTTGAGTTTATTGTGTCACTTCTGGTATGGGACATTGAACTTTCACAGATTATTAATGTTGATTGCTTTTTTGTGTGAAACATTATAGGCCAATTTGACATGATAGGAATCCACTGATGATTCAAGGGTGTTTCCCACATTTTGGGACAGTTAGTATTTTATGAAAGTGTACCTATAGCGGTATTTCTAAAGCTTTCTTCATCAATCTCTTAATCTGTACTCCAAGTGGCTCTATTTCCCTTTTTTATGATATTAATTATTCTGAGCATATATGAAAAGTGATGCAATATGTCATTCATTCCAATATGTAAGCAGTAGATATTTTACTACACCCAATTAAAAAAATATTAGTTGAAACGCCACATGGAATTTAGCTATGACAAACAAAACTCTTAAGATGTAATGGAAATGTATTTCAATCAATGTGGAATTTTTCTATTTGCATCTGAATAAATTCATACTGTACAATTGCAGATGTAAATGTTGGCAACATTTCTTACTTAGGAAAAGGTAATGTAAAACAGGAAGATTAGAGATGGGGGTGCAGAGGGACAAGAACATTCTATTTCGATCTGCTTGTACCATATTTTCTATCCTTATTATCATTGTTTTTTATACAAATCAAAAGATTATTTCCATAATAGGGTCCATAGAGTGGCCCATTTTAATGAAAAGGGAATCTCTAATGGTTGAAGTTTTGTCCCTGTTCACCCCAGTGTCCCTTTTCACTCCGTTACATGGTATGCTTTTAAAGGCCTTTTTCCTCTCTACCATATGCTTTTTTTTTCATTCAAAGATGACGCTAATGTTGTTTACTTGATGACTTAACCTTTTTTAAGCATCTTGTAATATAATGAAATGATATGTCCAGTATCATCATGATTATTACATTTGCTATGTGTATATATTACAAACAAGCAACACTTTGAATGGAATTTGTTATCTATATAGTTACAATCCAATTTATCCCTGAAGAAACATCTATGTAACCAGAGAATAGGCCTATTCATCATACAAAATATTTTCGTCTGGAAGATTGCCAAAAGACATAAAAATAAAACTTGGATTCGATCCAAGAATTGAGTGAATATTTGACCCCATCAAAGGCTATTGATTCTGTTTACGATGATACATTTTTCTTCAATGGTTTCCATGGCAATGTTTTTGAATTGCTTCTATTCACAATTCATAGAGAACCATGTTTATAGATCCATGAGTTATACTGTCTCCCAACATGTTACGTTTACTTGAAGTCATATATCATGAATGGGAATTAACAATCAATCATAAGACCATATAAAATGCATCTAATTTGATTATTGAAATTTTTTTCTCGTGACATCACAGTCAACCCATCTTGAATGGTCATGTTCAAGTGCAGCATAAGTTCAAAGAATTTGTAACTCTTGTAATTCAGCCTAAAGAATGTCTTTAAATTGTTGTTTTTTCTTCAATTATCTATGTCCCTGTTTTTAGAGATATAAGCTTGTGAATGTTACCTTTGAGTAGGAGATGGTCATTTACATACTCCATAATTATTTTCCTGTTCTTTTTTTTTGCTAGGGCGGAACGTTCTCGCCATGCGGCCAAGATGCGGCGCGACAAGGAGACGGAGGAGATCTCCGCCCTCTCCAAGCTCCTGCCATACCCTGAAGAAGTTACAAGGAGACTGGACAAAGGCTCCATCATTAGACTCACCACTAGTTACCTGAGGATGAAGAAATTCTCTCAGAGAGGTATGTTCATGTATGATGTTAGATATAAAGGTAGAATAAGAGAGATGTGAAAATTAGGGGTCAGGATGGATTGGATGTATGTTCCCTTTTTAGCTCTTACTCTGCCCCAAAGGAGTTTTACAAGGAGACTGCATAAAGACTTCATCATTAGACTCACTACTAGCTATGTGAGGATGAAGAAATTTTCTCAGAGAAGTTCATATGCACATTCATGCGAGTGAGGGAACGAGGGAGGGGGGTCCAAGGGGTTGATCATTAGGGGCAGGCCATTTTTCTCCAAGCTCCTGCCTTACTTCGAAGGAGTTACAAGGAGATTGTGTAAAGACTCCATCATTAAACTTACCACCAGCTTTCTGAGGATGAAGAAATTCTATTAGGGAGGTACGCACACATTCATGTGACAGAGAAAACGAGAGAGAGAGAGAGAGAGGGAAGGACTGAAGACTGAAGAAAGGCTCCATCAAATAATGTCAAAATATAAATGTTCCTGCAGGTACACATTTGCCTCACCTGCATTGAGTGCAGCACAATGTAGATGAATTTCTGATAGATGCTCCCACACCTCTTAACGACATTGTACAACATTGTTTTCGCTTTAAAAATTCTACGCCGGAAGATCCTAAATGGCCGTGTGTGTACATTAACTAAGCTGTGAAAATCTTAGGTTTCAATATCAACGTTTAGTGCTAAAATAAAGTAAAAACTAGAAATATATCCTAGATTGGTACACTGTGCAGGAATAAATTAAATTTTCGTTGTTTTTTGGGGGGAGGGGGGGGGGTGGATTGGGTGATTATGGTATGAAACAGGATTTAGAAACAGTAGGAATCACTTTATGTTTCCAATTATTTTGATAGTGATCTTTTAAGTATTATAAATAGTGATAACAATATCTTCAACCTCGAAGTTCAATCAACAAATGAAACATTTCATAATTGGGAATAAGCATCTTTACCAAAATACTTTAATTATCACTGTTATATGTTCCTATCACTTCGTTGAGCTGATTATTTGCGTGACCCTCATGAACTAAAAGCGAAGTTGACAAATCGATTTGGAGCAAAAATGATTAATTAGTGCCATTTAGCCTTGATCCGTAAAAATAGTGTTTCCATACCATAATTGCACACACTTGCAGAAAGGAGATGAAAAGGATTAAATTGATTGAGCAATTTATTTTTCAGATCTTCAGCCCTTATCAAAACAGGGTTTCTATATTCCCTCCCATCTATTATCTTCCTAGCATATTCTAGGTTTCGTAGAATGCGACCTTATCGATACAACAAACCATCAAAAATAAATTTCCAGCACTTTGGCACTCAAAACATCAAATGTAGTTAAATCATTGTCTGGCCGCAATAAAAAGCACCTTATTTTCCATATGTATTGGATATGATAGGGGGATTGCACGCATGGAATTTTGCCTTAATGCTGTCGTTACTCTTTTCTCTCTGTAACTCTACCCAACAAGAGACCATTTCAAAGCTGCATGCACCCGTACAGTAGAGAAGGTCACTGGCATAATTGAGTTGTATTTCACCCATTCAGAGTGTGCACAATTGAGTAAAATTTGTATTAAGGTCGGTCTCCATCCCCATATAGCGCCTATGCTGCCACTATCATACACGGGCTGCACTATGGTGGATTATACAGGATGGACGAGGGTGGAAAAAAAAAAAAAAAAGGAAAAAATAGCTGGAACGAACCAGTACATCAAAACGGCATTGAACTGAAATTGGCTTGAGTGGTCATGAATAACACTTTGTTTGTTGCTCTCTGTATGAGTAGCCACTGGTATTCTTATTATATTCATTAAAAAACGATTGAGATATTTGTGACCTCATTCGGTCTTTTGAACAGAAGATATTCTGGTGAAACAAATTTTTTCCACTGTAGTGTGTTTACTTTCTATTGTGTACAACTATTGTGATGTAATATGTCATTTTAAAATATTTTTATATTGAATCAACCAAAATATTACGTGGTTTATTAATTACTTCATTTTCACCAATCTACAAGTACTTTTATTTCTAATGATTGGGACACAACGTGCGCACTCTCATGTATCTCAGTTTTAAGGACTTTCATTTTGGGGGCTTTTCAATTGCTTTCACTGAAAATTGTGTCCAGCGAAAAACAAATGGCATTAGTTAATGATATTGATTGTATAAGTTTATTTGAAATTGAATGCTTACAATATCCCTACATTACTCTGTGATGTACTTTGTAAGGTAAATTTATAGAATTCCCTGTATGACTTTTTGTATTTCAATCCATTCGTTCATTATCAGACACCAGAAAATAAAACATTCTTATATAATGCCTGTTTCATTTAATTTGCTATAGAATTTACTGGTAGGTGTTGTTTGTTGATATTTAATATTGTGTGATGTAATGTCACATTTTTCAATTTTGTAAGAAATTCATATGATTAATTTAAATGGTATCCCATTGTTCAACTATAATAAAGGTGGCATTGCTTTTAAAATGTCTTTCCCATTGTTTGATCTTATATTTATCTACATATGTTTTAGTAATTATAGATTAAGGAATCTAAGATACACTGCAAAAAGATATACCGGAATGGTGTAGGTGTAACATCCAAAGTGTTCATCAACACCAGCCAGGTATCCATATCGGATAACACCAGTTGAATTTAACACCGCAGTTGTTGCAGTATAGTATTTGAAGTGTTATTATAAAAATTACAGGGTTTCTTCCTCTTCTTTTTCCTTTCTTCCTCTTCTTTTTCCTTTCTTCTTCTTCTTTTTCCTTTCTTCTTCTTCTTCTTCTTCTTCTTCTTCTTCTCCTTCTTCTTCATCTTCATCTTCATCTTCTTCTTCTTCTTCTTCTTCTTCTTCTTCTCCTTCTTCTTCATCTTCATCTTCATCTTCTTCTTCTTCTTCTTCTTCTTCTTCTCCTCCTCCTCCTTCTTCCTTTTCTTCTTCTTCCTCCCCTGTTTTTCTCCAGCTTCATCATCATCATCTTCTTCTTTGTTCTCTCTATATCTTCCTCTCTATAATTGATATATTTTTGAGGCAACGGAGGATATTCAATTTCCTGCTTGCATTCATATTTTTAAAAGGTGTATTGTTTAAACCATTTGAATCATTCAGCTTGTTCAAACGCAAAAAATGGATAATTTTTGATGTGCAATACAATGCACAATGAAAAAAAAATTTCCCGAACATTATTAACAGTACATTAAGAGTACAATATAAAGTGGGAAATTTTACTCAAAACTAAAAAACACATCTGAATAGTCAGTCAGTTATCCAATGTGTTTACGCATTATTTCTTTATTCAGATTTGGTATAAGGATAGGTGCTTAGACATGTCTGAATTTGGGGATGGATGATACACAATATTTTGAAACAACAATTGCAATTATATGTATTGAATTAATATTCACCATGAAAATTTTCCCCATTCTAATTCCATTGGCTTGAAAACTAGTTCTCCTAATGAATAGAATGCCTTTCTATTTTTAATGTCCATATTATGGATTTATGAGATAAAGCAATTTCTCCTGATTTTATATTGTTTTTATTCAAATGCAGGATTTTCCTCTATTTGGGCAAAATGTCAGTGGATTTAGTGTGTAAAGTGTGATTTAAAAAGAAGCAAATACGTTCATATTCCTATATTCATATATTCCATTGCATTAATTAATAGTAGGTGAGAGGATTTCTCGAGATTCATTTTTATACCACCAGGAATTTGTTATTTGAAAAGGAAAATGAATCTTAATTGTGAAAATAATAAATACCTTATTACAGAAGACAGTACAGCCAAAACGAATGGCAGTTACAAATTGTGACTTATTTTGGGACCATGGATTTCAACATTTAAATATTTTTTTCCTGGATTAAATCGTCATGGTTTTAATTTGTGATACCCTGCCATGATTGTGTATACATGACAGTTTTTATTCCATTGCCTAGCAGAACAAGATAATGGATAAACACACTTTAACAGGGAAAATGTTATTTGATTACTTAAAGCAATTAGTAAGTTAGAGTTTTTGTCAAATTAATTTCAGTTCTATTAGATCCTATTCACTTTCTTACCTTATAGTTGAGTGATGAGAATTTCATCACATTGATTTGTAGGCCATATATACACATATCCTTTAAAAAATACTCATTCATACATTTGAACAGGATATTTAGATTTGATACAGATTTAGATTTAAATTATGATTTAGATTTCTATTTCTATTGATGTATCTTTCATGCACCTGCTTTTTGGGTATTTTTTATCATATTCATCTGATGATAAATTAAAAATTGAAAAAGGGTGTCATGATTTACCGAATTCAACATCGATAGGCGTTAACCAGCCACTTTTTCCTCCACCTGCTTCTGCACCCACTCATTTAGAAACATTCTTTCTGATAATGAGTATGTATGTATTAATTTGGCCTTGATCTTCACAAAACCTTTTTATTTGGAAGAGCGTATTTGAAGTAAAATTTTGCTATGTTCATATGTTTATTTATAGTTCCAGCCTCCACTTATATTTTATCCTGAAATGTTTTTTCGTTGCTTAGTTTGAATGTTTACAGAGATATAATTATTGATTTTCCAATTCATTTCTATTGACATATTTTTGGTTCCCTTTGGTTGCAGATGCATTTGTGTGTTACAGGGCATTCATAATCCATACTGGGTGCGTAGATCGACACTTCCAAAGAAGTAGGTCGAAAGAGAAATGAATAGACGTCTCGAGGAACCCCTTTTAAAGTCGTTTTCTGCGGAAAGATTTCTCCGCCTCTGTCTATTTTTATGTCACGCAGGAAACACCTGTTGAGGGGGGACTTATTTCATAGGAATTATCGACCCATCAAACTTAAGCTGATTTTTCTGGCGTGTATCTTTTAAGTGACCGCTTGGACTGGCGGATTATATTTAAGCCAGGATTTTATCTATTGATTAGATGAAGAAGGTGTCACTCTGTTATATCCCAATTTCGTCAACGTGAGGTGCATGCAGAGTGAGGGGATTTTAGGAAAACTTGTGTGTGTTTTTCTTATAAAGAGGCAGAATATGGGGAATGGATGAATTCATTGTTTATATTTTAAGAAACATGACACAAATTTGATCTTTTCATTGTTTATCACAGGCAAAAGAAAACTAAATTAATATAATCTTGTGATTCACAATTCATAATTTGAATTTGAATTGAATTTGGAATTCATTTATTCCAACGATGAAAACACATGTGATTTGTATACAATTGAAACATTAAAATCTATAAACATGCAAATCGACATGGTAAAGCAAGTTAAAAGCCAATAAGGGCCCCTTGGTAGATCAATTTCATTATTGAAATGGCTACCCTTTATAAAGAATACATAATAAATAAATAAATAAATAAATAAGGCTGGAAAATAGGGTTAAAATGGAGATATAAAACAAATAACAAATATTGAATGACAATAGAAATTCCAGATGAGATTATAACCTGTAAAAGTTTTTAGAAGAATCTGTATTAATTTGTCAGTCTGTAGAGAATAATTTCAACTGGTAATTTTCAAATGACCCAGATATGAAAGTTTGCTTTCTAAAGATTAAAGCACTGATTTAAAAAAAAATGTTATTACATATAATAAAGGGGGAATTATAAGTAATTTCTGGAAGGGTTTTATTTTTGTTTTTTAATTTAACCCATGATTTATTTGGAATTAGGATTCAAGACCTTTTATATAAACATAGCCCTCTTTCATGCTATTTTAGTTATTATTTTTAGAGCAAGCAATGAAATATTTCCGCACCTTTTTGGCTTATGTCCATAATCTCATGCTGATTCCCACCGGTGGAAGGGAAGTTGTACAACTATATATTGTTCATAATTCATATTCATCCTTGAGGGGGGGAGGGGGGAGTAGTAAAGAGAGATTCAACCCCCCCCCCCCTTGCATTTCCGCCAAAATTATTCTTATGTTTTATGTGCCCCTTCCATGATGTAATGAAATTTACTATGGCTGAAACTTTGTCATTAATGCTAACTACTTGGAAATCCTTGATTCATATTGTTTGTATAGTAGTGTTGTCATGGTACGGTTTTCATAAGTGACAAAGTTAACAACACTTGCGGATTATACCGTGGGGCTTCGATTGTTCTTACAGGAAAATGTTATTTTTTTCATTGGACCATGTGGATAAGAAAGACGAAGTAATGAAAGGCTTTCAAATTTAAACACTCCAGTGGGAGAAGTAGAAAAACTCCAATTGGTGTATGAGCTTTGCTGAATTATTGTTTGTGGAGTTATATAGTGTTGCCATGGTAGTTGTAATTAGTGACAAAGTTACCAGCAACAAAGGATTATGCAACCTGGGGCTTTTGATGCTCTTAGAAGGGAAATGATTATTATTTTCATTAAAAAAAATCTCAATTATAAAGACTGGCTAATTAAAGAAGTTCAAATATATAAATTTCAGTGGTTGAAGTACCCAACTCATATGTTGTCATATCAGCATACCATAGAGCCTATATATGCACGTTATGCATAAAATTCCATAGTTCATTTTATGCATTGTACCTAAAAGAAAAATGCACTCGACAACTTCTTCCACTTACTTGCTATCCAGACATTGCACAATGTTCTTAACCGGTTGACTCCCAAATTCTGTAATTCCCATAGACTTTCTATAGGGACTACCCAGTCCCAGTAGTCGACGGGTTAGAGGTTAAGAAATGGAACAAGAAATGTTTGCAGAATCAACCCATTTCTCCCATTTTATGTCACTGATGATTTTTGAAAAAGTATACGTGTAAAAGACAATACGTCCGTGACCCCACTCTATTGGATTCGGATGCTGGAAGCCGATGCATCTTAAGTGCAATTTCAGGCTCTGGAATGGACGAAATTGCGAGGGTCTGAGAGTAGGAAAACGGGTTAATCTCATTTCGCTGTCTGCTGTTGTAATCTAGAGAGCTCTCCACTATGCGCTGCTATCTTGATGTCATGTCTCATTATTAGAAGCATCACATAGAATCGACGTTGTGCATTGCTGCACTATCCAAAGTTGCTTCTTTCTCAGGATTTTGGCCCAATCGGTCCTGTCTGGGATTTATCTAGAGAATTGGAAGCCCAATCTGCTCTGCCCAAGTCAAAAAACTCCCGCTAGAGCATCACAGTTCTTTAGAATATCGCAGCACTTCGGAGTGTCGAAGTCCTCAAAAACTTATCTCGAGATTTTACAAACCCTGTCCGCATGGTCCAAAGTCATGTTGGAGAGAGAATGAGCTGAAGAAAACAAGTGTGCTACTCCTCTACAGTTTTCTATTGTGCAGATTAAAAAAATTATTCCGAGCAGCATAGTGTGAATTAGCAGACCATTTTCTGAATTATAGTACTAATTGCCCCTCCCTCTCCCCTCTCCTCCACCCATTACTCCTCCTCCTTCCTCTCAACTCCCCCTTCTCTCCCCTCCTCTCCCTCCCCGCCACCTCCTCCTCCTCCTCCTCCCCCTCCTCCTCCCCCTACTCCTCTCCCGCAAACGAAATCATAATCAGGAGATACCTTTATAGCCTTGTTCATCTGAAGATTTTTCCACTGAAATAAGTCACAGATTGCAAATTGTGCTGCATCCAGAATTAGCTTGAGATATGGGCCTGTTGCATAAGAATTAAAATTATAACAACTTTTTCATTAATGAGAATCTTTAGAAATCCTTAGGAATCCTTGATATATTTACCCTCAAGGACAATTTGATCAGAATAGTAGTTACTATTAATATCCAAGTCATCATTTTGAATCTTATGTAACAGGGCAGTGATCTAGTTATTTTTCCAGATCAGAAGTTGTGAGCCAATACATGTAGGTGGGTTTAGTAATGGATGAAAATTGTATGCGTTCTCTACACGCAAAGGTTGTTCTTGACGACCCGAAAGCTTGCCCGAGGCTTACCCGACATAGCAACAAATAATGTATGCCAACCGGATTCAGAGTATTATAGTACACTTGTTACTGACCAGTGTAAGGAATACTCCATAACTACGCTCGTCGGCGAGAAGAGTGCGTAAATTTGAATCTATCAGTAAACCGGCCAATTTAAAAACTTTGGATAGTGTAGATGGGCCTGATGTTAAGTCCCATCATTCGAGACATCACACAGAGTCGACTTTGAGTCATGAAGGCACAATCACATGTGATCACCTTCTATTACTCTTTCTCTAACTCCAATACAATCTTAGCCTATTCACAAGGCCTATTGTGACTTGAGGAATGAACTAGTCAATCAGTGCCTGAGAGGAGAGTATTCGGTTTTGAAGTAATAATAATAGAAATATAGATTATTTCTATAGCGCTAAAAACAGAGAGTACCATAGTGCTTTACAATTTAAGTGAAGTACTCTTAACATGAATGATGTTTGCCATAAATGAAATATTTAGTGCATTGGTGTGTAAATCAAATAAGAAAGATTGTGCACCCAAGATGAACGTGCAAGTGATCTGCTGTTTAAATCTCGTATTCATTAAAACATTGTTTTTTTTACTAGAAAATACAATTTTCCTGTTCTGTGGATTCATTATTCAAGAACTATTAAACTGTAGGTTGTACTACGCTATTCTAATACTACTCATCAATTGCAATACACAAGGAAACACAAAGAGGTTCATTTTTAAATAAAGTAAAATTTCATGTATAAGTAGTCGAAAGGGCTCTGTTTTATTAGGATGCAATTTAAGTTTTTAAAAAGATTGACCAAAAAGTTGGAGACCACATGTCCAATGATGCCTATAGTCTACAGTTTTATCCTACAACATGACAAATTGAATTCCCCCCCCCCCCCCATCCCCGCCACTTTGCTCTAATATTGAAGTAAGACCTGTAGATAAATGACCTTGCTCTTAAAAATTTTACATCAAAAGCATGATAAATACTTCATATTTGAAAGGTGATAATCCTGTTCACACTGAAACTAGTTTATGGTCAGCTTGATCTGAAATCAAGAAATGCTGGTAGTCGATTCTAGTAAAGTCTTATTGCATGTATATAAAATGCTACCAAAATAGATTTCACGATATGTCACTTCCCATGTTATAAATAAAATTGCAAGTTTTCCTTCCAATAGAATTTCAGGAAATTGTGATTTATTACTGAACACGATATTAAGTATTTCCATAAAATATAAAGTGGTTCATCATGTTATGGAACAATAAATCTGTACGCCGTTTATTGAACTGTGCGGACACAACAATCACAAGCTGGTTCCGATTTGAATAGCACTGCAAAGAAGCATTGAATTGGCATTTGACTTGGTTTTAATGAAATTCTTGTGATGCTTTGATTTATACGCTAAAGTTTGTTGATGGCATCACCTAAATTTCTGGCCTATATGATACACGTATATGTGTAAAGTGACACCATTTCAATATGTCAAATAACAACACCCTAAAATGTCAAATGGTTCCAACAAAATATGAGAATATTTGCTTGGTAAAAATTAGCTTCTAATGATATAAAAATACCACAATACCCATAGATTATTTTTTAATGATTAGTAATATCTTACTTAGGTGTAAAAAGGCAAATCTTTATAATGATTTGGTGAGAGGTTCCTTTGTACCTTTTCACTTATAAACCAGTAGAGACACAAGCTCATTGTTTCCTGAAAATATGATATGATTTTATGACTCATCCCGTCTGAATGTACCAGCATGCCTTTCTTTTCAAAGAAAAGAATTATATGATACATAACATTAAATCTCAAATTGAGATAGCTGGAGAATGAATCAGCTTTTAGAGTACCTCTTTTTTATGAAGTTAATGATTAGTAGTATCTAAATTATGTATTTAAAAAAGACATATCTTTATCATGATTTGGTTAAAGGTTCCTTTGTATGTTGTTACTTTTAAACCAATGGAGGCACAAGATCATTGTTTCCTGAAAATATGATATGATTTTATGACTCATCCTGTCTCAATATACCAGCATGCCTTTCTTTTCAAAGAAAAAAATATATGATACATCACACTAAATCTCAAATTGAGATAATAGCTGTATAATGGATATTGCTTGAAGGTTCCTCTTCACTATTACTCATCCAAATTTATATCCCATGCATAGTTACACCACATGACGATAATACCAATACAATAAAGCCAACGCACTAATCTTTTTAATTTTTCACCCGTTTCCACCTGAATCGCGCCCTGCGAACAGCATTCAGAGTTCCGTCAATTATCATTTAGGGAGAATTTCATTTGTTGCCGTAACCACGCAGATGCATGCTGGGTCAAACGCAATGCAAAGTTCATCCAGTGGTCATGTAGGAGGCAGCAAGGCTTAGCACCGTATTGCCAATCAGCACCAATAGGTCTTTTTATCCTCGAGGGAGTGTTAATGAAGGTATACAATTATAAATATCAATAGCTACCACGAAGTCAGAGTGGAGGGGGGGGGCATCAATGCAATTTGACTAATCAAGCCTTTCTTTTTTTCAACTGGTACTTTTTGTAAACGATTGAAAGTAGGTCAGTAGGAATAATCAAATATGTACAGGATAATCTAAATCAGATGAATGTTACAATAGATTTATTTCTCAACGATTCATTTCTTATCATACATACAACAAACTATTTTTCAATATTATACACATGATCACACTTGTCGAGATTTAGATTTATGACCACTCCGGTAAAATGTTAAAATCAATATAATATATTTATCCAATATTTTTCTTACAATGGTGTATTTCCAAGGAATTTGTGTAAATATCAATAAAAAAGTCACATACAAGTACACAGGATGCAAACAATGCAAATACATTTTGTTGTTCTCTGTAACAGTAATAATGGAAGGAATTACTCTTTTTACAGTACATTCAGGGCGTGATTTTGAATATTAAAATCATTTTCAAAGTGAATTTGGACAAGTTCTAGAGTATGACTATCAAATTTCTGAGTATGAAAAAAGTTACAGCATAGACTTATTAATTCCTCCCAGATATAAAATAAAAAAACAGTAAAAGGTTATATTTTGTCTGAAACTTATGCATTTTCTCACCCTATGGTATTGAAAATACCATGCTCGAATCCCCTTTGTAGTACATAGATATCCCAAAGCCATATTCATCATGCATTCTTCATGGTGAACGTCGAACAAAGGAGCAAGTGATAATGGAATTGAGAAATTCATATATCAGAATACATACCCATGTGGTGTAACAATTTATGGGTGAAAAGGACTTGNTAAAAAAGTCACATACAAGTACACAGGATGCAAACAATGCAAATACATTTTGTTGTTCTCTGTAACAGTAATAATGGAAGGAATTACTCTTTTTACAGTACATTCAGGGCGTGATTTTGAATATTAAAATCATTTTCAAAGTGAATTTGGACAAGTTCTAGAGTATGACTATCAAATTTCTGAGTATGAAAAAAGTTACAGCATAGACTTATTAATTCCTCCCAGATATAAAATAAAAAAACAGTAAAAGGTTATATTTTGTCTGAAACTTATGCATTTTCTCACCCTATGGTATTGAAAATACCATGCTCGAATCCCCTTTGTAGTACATAGATATCCCAAAGCCATATTCATCATGCATTCTTCATGGTGAACGTCGAACAAAGGAGCAAGTGATAATGGAATTGAGAAATTCATATATCAGAATACATACCCATGTGGTGTAACAATTTATGGGTGAAAAGGACTTGCTGACACATGTAAGTTTTGTAACCCTGATGCCTCTGTCAATATGGAAATGGTATTGAGATTAGCGATAATTGATTGTAGATCTATGAGATATCATCAAATATAGTACAAGGTCATTGTCATAGTGATCACTGGTCATGTATAGTTTCATTAAAATTTCCCATACTCTGAAAAGATGCATAATTGTAGTTCGGATTGTATTGTGCTTGAGATAAATGTACTTGTACACTACCTTTTCAAGTTTTTGACATGGTGCTTAACCCTCTCAGACCCCTCTACTTTTTTCAGAATATCAAAATTTGTATTTTCAATCCAATGTGTCAGAAAAGGAACTTGGACTATACCCCTACTATTTGTATTCACTGGAAAGCTGCACTCTCCAGCTTTCCAATAGTATAAAGCTCAACAGGAAAGGGCAGTATATAGAGAAACAAGAGCAGATTCTTGTGAACATGCAGTGTCCAACGGCGCCAAAATGTGACTAAGGGAATGAGAGGGTTAATCAAGTGTATCGTTAGGGCAACCCCGCTACTTCTGTCAGTATAGAAATGGTTTTGAGATCAGTGATAGAGTATTGATTTTAGATCTATAAGATATCAAATTTAGAACAAGGTCATTGTGATCGTAATCACTGGTCATGCATAGATTCATTGAAACTACCAATACTAACAAAAGATGCATAATTGTAGTCCAGATTTCACTTCCCTTATCGTGCCCGATTACACTGCCTCATTATTGTTTAGGCATGTAGTGCTTTAATCAGGAGCATTGTAAGCGTAACCATTTATTTCATTTATTCCGGATTTAAATCCTCTCATTGGTGCTCGAGGTACACTACCTCTTAAATGCTTTGGCGTAGTGCTTTATCAGGAGCATCATGAGAGGAGCCCTGATACTATGTCAATATGCAAATAGTATTCAGATTTATTTAATAGTGATAATTGATTGTAGATATGTGAGAAATTATCAAATTTAGCACACAGTCATTGTCGTTGTGATCACTGGTTGTGTATATTCATTGAAACTCCCCATATTCTCAAAAGAAGTATGATTTTAGTCTCAATTTAAATTCGACCTTTGAACTTCCAGGTACACTACCTCTCAAAGGTATTGCCATGGTGCTTTGTCAGGAGCATCATAAGGGTCGTCCTGATACTTCTGTCAGTATGGAAATGGTATTCAGATATTGTACATCTGTGAGAAATTATCAAATTTAGCACTGCGATGACTGGTCATTCATATAGTTTCATGGAAACTACCCATACTATCAGAAGATGCATATTTGTAGTTAGAATTTGAATTCCTTCATTGTGCTCGAGGTACACTACCTCTTAAATGATTTGGCATGTTGCTTTATTAGAAGCATCATAAGTGTAGCCCTGATGCTTATGTCAGTATGCAAATGGTATTCAGATTAGTGATAATCTATTGTAGATCTGAGAGAAATCATCAAATCTAGCACTATAGGTCACTGCTACCGTGGAGGCGCCGTGGTGTAGTGGTCATGACTCTCGCCTTTCAACCAGAGGGTCGTAGGTTTGAGTCCCACCCAGGGCATTAATTTCCTTCAGCAAGAAATTCATCCACATTGTGCTGCACTCAACCCAGGTGAGGTGAATGGGTACCTGGTAGGAATATTATTCCTTGAAACGCCAAGTTCGCTCATGAAGTGAAAAATGACAAATGAAAAAGCCAGGGTAATAATGCTGCAATTGTAGAGCGCTTAAAGAATTCTTCATAAGGAGTTGATAAGCACTATATAAAAGCTGTTCATTATTATTATTATTATTACAGATTTGATGAGCATACCTTCGATGAAAATACCCATATTCTTGAAAGATGCAAGATTGAGACCTATTGCTTCAATACCACCCCTATACATTATCCTCAATTCTCAAAAAGACTTTGCCCACTTTACCCAGTGTTTAAAGCTCAGTTTTACCCGCGAGCCTCTGATGTGTCAGTGGACGATTTGGGGCTGAGAGATTTTGTTATGTCGCCCAGTTGTTACATTGGGAATTTCCCTTTCAGACAGAGGTGTCTTTTGTGTATACCTGGGAAAAATTGATCTATGATCTAAATGAGTTTTACATTTACACAAAGGCACATTCACATACAGATTTTGAATATGGGAGATGACAGCTGCAGCGGTCCTTAAACAGTTTGCCTGAGAATATTTGTGAAGCATACTTTTCACTGGTGGATTTAGAAGTTTCTCCAAAAAATTTCAAGAATCTTTTGTAAACACTCACTGTAGCAGTTTGGTCAACAAGTGTTGTTTGGAGGAATTAATTTATTAATTTGATTTGATTTATTTACATAGGATGAGACATTTTGTTTACAAGTTGATGTTTCAGGTCTCTAAAATGTCTCATACATCATATTTTCAATTTTTTTATTTCACAAATCAGCAGTAGATGTCGACTTATTTATAATCATTTTTTTTTAAGTGTTGGTTAGTTTCAGTCTAGTCTTACAATTAGAGTGTTGTTGGTTCCAATCTTACTTGTGACGTTGATTCCCCTTAAAAAATGATTTTGTGAGCACTTATTTTGGGGGATATTATTATTTTTTGTATTCATAGCTCATTATCAGGTCAGATGGTAGTGTGTTTTTAGTTATTATTCTTTATTTCTGATCTAATAATGATAACAATACCCATAATAGATATGACTCAAAAGGCATTAAATCCACTTTTAGAAAGTGCTCAAGGTATGCAAAAAAGGTGAAAAAGAATGGAAGGCAGTATAAGAAGAAGGAAGATATTGTACGTGGGGAAAAAAAATTGACAGCCTATGACTTTGCCAAAATGTACTGACTTTCTTTTAAATGTAACCATTATTGTGATTTGCCTTATGGTTCCGACATTTACTTTGATATGATCTGTGTTAAATTGTACACCTGAATAAAAACAAATGTTGTACAATAAAAAGAAATAAGGAATTCAGGCAAACAGGTCTTCTACAAGTAGAATAATCTAATCGCTTCTCCGATCGGGCAAGCGATTTCAAGAAATTTCGTAGAGGCCTAACTGTAGGTGTTGCATTATTATGTAACATGATATATTTACACTAGTTTACACTCCTGTAATTGACACTCAATCTAAGATAACCTTCATTTACCTGTAAGTGTCATTAATTCTTTCTTGAGTAGCATCAGTCAACAAAGTACGATTGGGTCATTCTACTTTCTTACTAGAGTGTTGGATAAAGGATCTGAGTTTGCATTACAAGACAGACTATGTCGTGTCTAGGGAATCAGTCAGACGAGTTGAAGTTCCTGGTATTGTCACGTTGATACTTTTACCAGTTGTGATTAAAGGCATATTGGTTGACTAATTTTTTTATTTCTTAAAATACAGCTTCTCTATATTCCATAAAAGAAAAATCATATTTTTTGCTCTTTCTGTGAGTATAATGCCACCTTCCGTCATGCTGGAATCCAATATGTCTGAAAATTGTGCATTCAGAGGGAAGATACATATGAAAATCAATATGAACAATTTTTAGATCGTCTGAAAATTGTATCAATTGTCTCTTTAATTCATATATTTGAATGGCTATGGGTGTGATGAGTAAAGTGTCCTCCTTTTTTTTAACGTGTTTAATGAAAGCATTGAAGTGTACTACTTGCCTACATGTACTTGTCTTATTTTTTTAGACTATATTAAATTTCTGAGCAGATATTGCTGGTATTGATATTTGAATGAGCACATTATCAGCTAGTACCTTTAGGTGTATCCTGATTATCTTGATTATTTTGTTCTGGCAGTCAACTTCCTTTTCAAATCAATATGTATTGTGAGAGCAAGATGCTTCTTAGTGCATTATTCTTTTACTTCATCACCGTTGTGTTTCATAAAGATGTTCATAGAGGTATACACAACTGGTGACCCTAATTTCTCTGACGCTTCCTCAGTGTCACTGGGGTTATTGAGTTCAAGAAAGGGTCACCAGTCTTTCTTACAGTTGTGTGCATACTTCTATGAACATCTTTATGAAACACAGCCCTGATGAACAAATGAACTCTAATATTCAAGAAGCAAATTTTAAAGAAAATTATTTCTTAAAGCCCCAATTCTAATTGATTCTTTAATTGCAAGAGATTGATTTAAAATTCTGAGCTAACAATCACTGGTCAACAATCGATTTGTAATCTTATTTAGTGCTCTATTTACAGACTTCAAGAATTATAATTATTTGAATCATTGATAGAGTTGTAGATATATTCCAGCTTATTTTTTATGAAACTTTAGGAATCATGGACTGTATCATCAGTATTTTATATGAATATTTTATGTTTATCATGCACAAGCAGTACGCTCTCATTGAATTCTCAATGATAGAATATCCTTGTCCAAAACTCCCATAAGAGTAATGTAAACTATAATTGTTATAGAAGTCCCTTTTCGCTCCTACATACCCATTTTCACTCAACAGAAATTAAAAGTGTTTCAGAAATCAATAAAATTACTTTGATATATAGAATTTGAGTCATGTGATGTTGTGCTTTGACATTTTTTTAAAGATAGAGTAGAAGTCCTCGATTCATGTGGTCGATATGAAAAATGACACACAGACGCACATCCAGTATTGTATAGGAGCTGCACAAGCAATAAAGAAATTGCTGTACATTACATTTCCTCAAGAAGAGAGTTTTTCATTTCTTTAGAAAGCTGACGAGGAAGCAAAAAAAGGGTCCTCTTCATTTTGTTTCCTTTTGTCATTTCTCTCTTTCCAATTTTTATTAAAGAGTTAGAGGGGTGCTTTAGCCTACCTTCTGGTTACACGCCTCCAATGCAATAAATATGGATACAGATTATTTTAATTCTCAGAAAGAATTGTTAGACTGCATGTGCTTTGCATGGTTTCTCACAATGGGGATCTAATCATATCCTCCATATTTCAACGAAAAATTACCAGAAATAGAAAACTTCTCAAAATGTTTTTGTTCTTATTTGAAGATGTTGAATGGCTTTTAATCTTTTTTAGTTGTGGGTTGTCTTCTGAGCCGATAGGGTTAGTGCAGATAATGGAATGTTCTAAAATAGATAGGCACTTAGAGAAGTATATCACATTGACTTACTTTCATGTTCGGCTTGAGAACATGGACTTAATTAACATGGAATACAGACGATCTTTATTTCTTTGAACTGGGAGAACCCCAACAGATTTGAAACTCCTGCCCAAAAATAGAAAATATGGCTGCATTGTGAATGTGGCCCATTGGTAAAAAAAATATATATAACAAAGACGAGATACAGACAAATCCCACAATATGCATCAGCGCCGTTTTTCAACAAGATACGAAAGACTTTAAGAACGATTTAAAAAATGACTAACATCCATTCTTATGCATAATGATTCATATTATTATACGTATTAGTGAAAGAACTGATAGCAGTTGTTCTTAATGTCATTCTTAACGTCTTTCGCAACTTGGTGAAACACTGCACTGATGTATTTTTATATGAATATCTGAATTGAGGTGCGTAACTATTGTTTTGCAACGATTTCTCACAGAAACAAATGTTTAGTTTGTCTGTTGGATTATTCATATTTCAATTTCTATCCTCATGCATAAAAGTATTGCTAAATGGTTGGCATTTATATTGGCAGAAATGATTGTAGAAATTTGATTCAATTTGAAATTGTATTCATTATTAATTTCAAATAGCTACCCAAGGGCTGAATTGCTTGAAATGTACAAGGTAGAAAAATACCAATAATAGAAAATGATATTAAAAACAATTTAGATGATAATATTATAACATTTTCTATCATTTTCCCTTTTATTTGCAGAAGGTACAGCTTTGTTGGACGAGCTGAAGAAGAAAGCGATCACTGCTGGTCCCTCCCATGTTGAATCATGTAAGGAAGAAGTGGATGAAAAGCCGCAGGTCAACGAGGGCGCACTGATGCTTCAGGTACGTGTGTACTTCCCCATCTTACCGTTCACTCATTTAGTAGCCATCTCACAATGATTGTTGAGAAAAAGATATGCTGTTATTGCTAAAAAATGACACTTTTTTTTGTAAGGCGAGCTTAATTATATAGTAGATGCAGATTTTATGTATTCAACAAGAAGGTCGGTGGTACCAATCCCACCTAGGTGGAAGTGGTTGCCTCGCAGGCGTCCGAGTGGCTTGCTGGGCAGCAATAGCCAGGGTAATAATATGTTACATAGTATCAAACACCGTGGAGTGTATCAATATAGTGATTGCTATAGATGAAACTTTTATTATATCTGAAGCGCTATCTCTCCCAAAAACTGATTTATACTTTAAAATTTATTAAACCAAAACATTGAAAAGAGACTAAAATCATATATTGAAATAACAAAAGGTATTTTAGATGTCACATCTCTTGACTTTTTTCCAAGGTGTCTGTTGAACTATCAGCTTAATTGTGTTGCTCATTATCAGAAAGTCATATCCATGTATCATTGTGTATCATTAAAAAATCAACATATTTCTTTGAAAGATGTTAACAATTTTCCTTATTTTTCTTTCATTTCAGGCTCTGAACGGATTCATTCTGTTTGTGTCCCGGAAAGGAGGCATTCTTTATGTATCAGAGAACGTTGGCAAACAGATCGGTATTCATCAGGTAAGAATACATTCCTATCTAATAAAATACTCCCATCTATTGCTTCTATGATGGCCCAGAATGTAGGGGGTCATTGAAATAACGTGCTAACCCACAAGTATTTGATTTCAAGAAAGATCCCATTGGAAAGGTGGTTTAATAATTGAGAGCAAGAAATAAGAGAATAAAAAATAGATCAAATAAATTATTTTTTAGTAGATCTGAACTGACAAGTTAGCATTGACACATTTCATTTGGGTTCAATGGGTCAAAGGTCAAAGGTCACAAGGCCCCAAAACTTGTAAAAAATCACCCAAAATAGCTTGTTACGGCAATAAGTTCAGAACTGCTGTACAGATTTTGACCAAACTTGGCTAAAGTATGTATAAGCATGTGAGGATGAATTGATTCAATTTCGGGTACAGTGGGTCAAATTTCAAAGGTCACAGGGCCAAAAGACCTGTAAAAATCACCCAAAATATCTTGTTACCGCAATAAGTTCAGAACTGCTGTAGATTTTGACCAAACTTGGCTCGAGTATGTATAAGCATGTGAGGATGAACTGATTAGATTTTGGGTTCAGTGGGTCAAAGGTCAAATGTCACTGGGCAGAAAAACCTGATAAAGCTCATTATTGTTATAACTTATAAAAGACAAATTGAACCAATTTCTTTCAAACTTACAGTGTGTAGCTCAAATATGTATAAGCAGGTGAGGAAGATCTGATGAGATTTTGGGTTGACAGGGTCAAAGGTCGCAGTGCCCAAAATTTGTAAAATGTTTTTAATTTCTCATGGCATGGAACAAACAAGCCGTAAATATCATTCTGATTGCGTGATGGCGGAGGCATAAATCTCGACCGTGTGCGGTCGAGGATTCATGATGTTATTTCATGTCATGAGATGATCTAATTGCACTAAAGGTAATACACATAATTGAACTGTAGAAATTTTCAAATTAACATTAGTATTAATGAGTTTTAATTGTTTTCTTAGTACGACATGATTGGAAACTCCATCATGGACTTCATTCATCCCGACGATCAAAAGGAACTGGCCAAGCAGTTCGTCGTTCAGTTTCCTGGCCACCAAACTTTCAAAGGATACGGCATGGAAAAACCTGAGGATTCCCCCACGGCTATGAACATCAATTTCTTTGATGAAGCAAGTAAGTCCTCCTTTTTTGTTTAGTTTTGATGATCTTACCTGGTTACAGAATTAAAGAGCCATAAAAGGCTATAGTTTTGTGCAAATTAGTTTATTGGTCAGTTCCAGAGCCACCAAACTTTCAAGGGGAAAGAAACCTGAGGACTTGTCCACTGCTATGAACATTAACCTTTTTGATGAAACTAGTGAGTTACCAACATTGCCAGTTTCAGATGGTAACGGAATGGTAGTTTGACGGTCAGCTGTAGATTGTTTGTAACCAGTAAGACTCTTCATGTCTTTATGAATGTCAAATTCTTTCATGAGTCAAGTAAGTGAGGATCTCTCATAAAACATGGTTGATTCCGAAAGCACCTGTAAAGTAGGGACAAAGGACTGGGACAAAGTCAACAACTTCATTCAAGCCTTCACACTACCTTTATGAATACAAAAGAAACTAACTTACCTGTTCATTCACCAAATAGGTGCAATATTATCACTTGGTGTGGTCTCATTCTTCAATCTCATTGGTCAATTTGTGATTCTAACCAAGTGATATGGTACCGTGTCACTTGAAAACGCGCCTTATTTAAGAGCGTGTGTAACAATTGGCCATGTGCATACAAGCGCACACCAGTACCACGTTACACCTTATGAGATAAAATCGTTGCACCCTGCTTGAACAAGCAGGGTGTAACTAATAATATTTCATCTAAAAAATTCGAAGGAGGGATATTTTTTGTAAGCATTTAGCAATTCAGTTTGTCCTACTCCTTTGCCCCTTCTGCTCACAGTGATGGGTGGATATCCTAACTAAGCACATTGTAGATCCCATGTATCATCATTTCATGGTAAAAGATGTGATTAAACTATTCAATTTTTTTGTTTCTTTGTCACCTTCCAGCGAGAAAAGAAGAGAACCCAGCTATCACAGACTACATCCAAGACAGGCATTTCTTCCTTCGTATGAAGTCCGTTGTATCCAGACGGTCTATCGGTGGCAAGGGAAAAGTTGTCGGATATCGGGTTAGTATTCTAGGAACAAGAATGCCAATCTTGTAGAATTTGAATGGAGATAAAAAATTTAATTTGAATCACCCATCAGCTGAACCAAATGTTTTCTCATCATTGAAAAGCTGATAATAATAACCAAATGATCTGTCTCCTGAGAAATTGTTTTTTTTTTTATATTTATAGTTTTTATTGAAATCAAACATCACACAAAACACAATATTTACATATGATTGGCAAGATTAAAATACAATAATCACAATTCAATTACAAAAAGAAAAGTATACAAAAAAAAGAAAAAAAGAGGCAGAATAAAGAGCAAAATAAAAAGGTGTAGCTCAAGACCGAACCTAGCAGACCAAAAGAGATATTAAACAGAAAACGATTCCTGAGAAATTGTTTGTTTCAGCTGTTTGGTGATGTAGAGTCAAACCTGTCTACAGTGGCCACCCAAGGGAAACAGAAAAAAAGTGGTGACTCTAGAGGGGTGCCTCTATATGCAGTTTCTATAACATACAATGTCATCTGAAAGGAAGAAATCAAGATGGCCACTGTAGACAGGTTGCCTCCAAGACAGGTTTGACTGGAAATCTAAATTTCCATCTTCATGCGTATTCCAGGCAGTTTGCACCTCTGTAAGTAAAAAATCTTATTTGCAGGCAGAAAAAATATATGCATGAAAATATGTATTTAAATGTTGAAAGCTTGCACAAGGCTTGCCTGAAACAGCAACAATCCAAACGATGTATGCACCTTGATTTCTGACTAACGAGTTCAAGGATACCATGTTACTTGATTTATTTGAAAGAAAC
>BQKZ01000654.1:0-16750 GCA_036244855.1 Temnopleurus reevesii
GTTTTTATATTTATTCGCATAATGTTCTCAATATAGTAAATGTGTTCAATACATTGTTTTAACATACATGGCTAGTTTTTCAGCAAGATAATATCATTTGAATTCCTATGTTGATGTAATGGGCTGTTTGAGTCCATGATTCAATAAAGTTCTGTGAAAAGAATAAAGTTTTTCGTTAGTTTCGGCTGAAGAAAAGGCCTACAAACAAATAAAAAGAGAATATGAGCAGATCCATCCAAAATGTTTATGCAATGTACATTAATGTGAGGTGTTATAATCTTTGTCTGAACAGAGTAATCCAATCCTTAAGTGTTAAATGAATACATACGAATTGTCTTTGTTTTCATACTTTGTACAAATCTAAGGTACACTCGGAAATCGACGAAAACATCAAAATGAACCATCCCGATGACGTCATAACGTTCGACCAACGCGCATCTTTTCCGTACACGCAAGCCACCATCTTGGAACTACTACGGTGCGCATGCGTCGCTCCGCTATCTCTACCGCGTGTAGCGTCCAGTGACATGAACATCTTGGGTTATTCCATTCGGAAAGGGACTGAGATTTGGGTGAACGAGTGGGCTATCAACAGGGACCGAAATATCTGGAGCGACCCGGACGAATTCAACCCTGCGAGGTTTCTAGACGACTCTGGACGAGTTGACCCGGAGCTCAAAGAATCGTTCGTATCATTTGGGAAAGGTAAAACCGTATTCACACTATTAAAGGGGAGCCAAACCCTGGAAATGTCGTCCTGTTATTGAATGAAAAAAGTCAGAATAAAAAAAATGTGAGAGTTTTAGCAAAACTTGATAATCCGTTCAAAAGTTATGAATGTTCAAATTCGCATTGATCAGTGTTGATCTTTGTTCTGCTTGAGGATATCAATCGTTTATCAATTTTGCATGTATTCTATAGATAATTATGTTAGGACCATACTTTAAATTTTACACAAATACATTTAAAAAAAATCTTGTGAGGAGTTGTCCGCTAATACTTTACATATACTCTGCCTAAGTTGCCGCCTGCACCAATCCCCATTAGAGGCAGGGATCATGATATCACTGAGAGTTTGAAAATCCATAACTGTTGAACGAATTTTCCTTTTTTGGTCAAGTGTTCACAGGTTGTCCATCTCGTTTTTCTTCATTCAATTAGACCAAGATAATTATAGGGGTTGATTCCTCTTTAAGCGTACTTCTTAAATTGACCCCTTTTCTAAATGTGTGTTCAGCGAACTCAAGCAGTTTGCCAAAATGACCGAATGTGGTTTTGCTTCAGAAATTTCCATGACATCGCGCTCCTGCGACAATTATTCCGAAACTGGCCTTCCAACCAGAGGGTCGTAGGTTCGAATCCTACCCATGGCGTTAGTTTCCTTCAGCAAGAAATTCATCCACGTTGTGCTGCACTCATGTCCATGGGGGTTTGGTTTTATGTATACTTCCAAGGAGCAAATTGTTTTCTTTGGCTTCAGATACCCTTTAAAGTTACACAGTCTAGTCATAGACATATGGACGGTTACTGCGCTGCAAAGTATATACCACCTTTTTCGAAAACAAGAAGGTTCAAATTGTGAGAAATCTCTCGATTCACCCACAGAGCCGAAATACGCTGCTCAAAAAGTAAGAGATCACTTTTCCATTTTCATGATTTTACCTGAAGCGGCAAGATGATCGAGTACCTGGAAATCACTCATGTGTGACATGGGTTTTAGGGTTTATCCCCATCTCGTCCAATATGGCATCTCGTCCAATGACCGTTTCGTCCAAACGCGCTTTGTCTAACATTAGGTCGTCCAATTACCGTTTGTCCAATATTCATTTCATCCAATAGCCGCTTTGTCCAATAATCAGTTTGTCCAATATTCTGTTCGTCCAATAGCCATTTTGTCCATTAACGTTTGGTCCAATAATCAATTCGTCCAATAGCCATTTGGGCTAACATCATTTCGTCCAATCTGGACAATCTGATGATAGGACAAAGTATCACTAAAAAAAGCGGTAATTGGACGAAGTAGGACTAGACCACATGATGATTGGACGAATAGGCAATTAGACAAAGTGAAGATGGACCATATGGTTATTGGACGAAATGGCTAATGGACGAACGGGATATGGGACAAATTAGTTACTGGACAAAGCGGCAATTGAACGAAATGTTTATTGGATGAAATGTTTATAGACGAAGTAATGTTGGACAAAGCGCGTTTGGACGAAACGGTCCTTGGACGAGATGACATTGGACGAGATGGCAATTTACCGGTTTTAGTATACCTGTACTTCCAAATGAACCACACGACGTTGATTAAAATAACTTTAGAACGAAGAAACACAACTTTGTGATAAGAACATGAATTAGGCGCACTTTATCTTCAGCTAAAGAAATAACATAAAATTAAGGTTTATATAATATTTGGAGCAATCGAGTCGAAAGGTTAAGATTTCCACCTACGAAAGCTCATAATATATAACACGATATAAAATATTTCCGAAAAGTTAACTAGAGCGCAGACAAAAGGTTCGTAAGCCGTGTATTCAATTGTGTGGACACAACAATGACGGGCCGGTACTGAATTCAATAGCATTACAAAGGAGCATTAAAATTGCGTTCGACTTAACTTTTCGAAAATACTTTATATCGTGTTATATGTAGCACGAATGAGTTTTTTAAAGTCACCTTCTCTCCCTGTCGACCAAAACGAGGCGCCTTGGCGAGTTGAAGAACTCGCCTTTGCGCTGTACGTATAAGCTTCCGTACGACTGTCGTAGGGTCTGAAACTTTAGGATTTCGTCTTTTAGTGTGTGAACGGAAATTGCTCCGAAATTCTTTTAACAGATTAATGACAATGATATCAATATCAGTAGATAGCAAACAGTAATATTGTGTCACGCTTTAATCTATATCAATTCTTGATATGTCTGTCGATTTGTAGGTAGACGGATGTGTCTCGGACGAAGAGTAGCCGAACATTTACTCTTCGTGTTCTTCACAAATATCATGCAATGGTTTACGTTTCGGTTTCCCGAAGATTGCCGAACTCTTCCGGACGTGAACAAGGGCAACTTTGGACTCGTATACAGCTCACCACATTACAAAGTTATCCTTTCACCGAGGGACATTGGTGACTAGCGTGTCACGAGTTCTCCAAGGCTTTTTTAGCGTCACTCGTTTGGATGTGTGGTTGTTTAGTGTGTAGGTGTGTGTGCGTGTGTGTTTGTGTGTGTTTGTGTGTGTGTTTGTGTGTGTGTTTGTGTGCGTGTTTGCTCGTGCGAGAGTAGATTTGCGAGCTTGCGTGCGTGCTTGTGTGTTTGCATTGTTGCTCGTATTACACTCCTTGATATCTGAGTTGCGTTCCATAAAGCTGTTTGTAAAGGTACCCACAGCTCTGCACACGACTGGTGCGCCTATCTTAAGGGATGTTGTTAAAAATCAACTGCAAATCAACTGGAACTATGGAAATTGCGACGCGCCTTTTTCATTCGCGCACGGTATGCGCATTTAACAAAACGAAACAATGATTTTGATTGGCATGTTCCGTTCAACTGCAACTTGCGGTCAATTGTATCTTTTGAACAACACCCCATTAGTGTTATAGGGGTCACTGGGTGGAGGAAATGGTCACAAGACGTGCGCAGAGTCGTTCGTACTCCTACCAACAGCTTTATGAAACACAACTAAGCACTTTACTCCAGTATTTCACTGATACTCACCTCCTGATCTCCAACATTTCGTAATTTCTCCGTTTCCACCTCTCTCTTCTTTCATTGCGTTTTCTTTCTGAAAAAAAAACCCTCACACCTAATACGCGAATTGAGAAGGACGAAGGTTTGCGAATTGGTAAAATACGGAAGTTTATACATTCAGCACGAAGGCGCCTTCTAACAATTCGCCTTGGCGGTGCACGTATGAGCTTCCGTATTTTTGCAATTCGTCAGCTTTCGTCAGCGGCGGTCACGAAGTTTGAAGCAGCGACTACTAGACAGCCCTGACTACAACTAATAAAGTCCTTGATTTTTATTGGATTTCGGATTTAACAATAACTGTCGGGAAATGACAGCTTGTCGCTGCGACAATCTTCATGAAATGACCCCTGGCGGTGTTTCACCAAGTTAATTACAAAAGACTTTCAAAACGAATTGAATTGGTTCTCCAGTACAAGAACTTATATCAGTCGTTCTTAAAGCCCCGGTCACATAGGGCCCCGGAAGCAACACGATTCAACGAGACTCTTCGTCCTGAGGCAATTAACTGTGACTTAACAAAGAGTCGTGTTGATTCATGTTGCTTCCGGGGTTCTATGTGACCGGGGCTTAAAGGGAAACCAACTCTTGGGATTGGCATGCTCACGTTGAATGAAGAAAAAGCAGACAAACAAACTGAACATTTTTAAGGAAAATCGGACAAGCCATTCAAAAGTTACGATTTTTCAAATTTAGAAAGATACGACGATCACCGCCGCTGATGGGGATCCCTGCGATCGCAAATGACGACGGAATCTGTGACGTCATGTCGGACAACTCCTCTTTCACTTTATACATGATTGGATTAATGTAAAATTTGGAGGAAAGGTTCAACATGATTCTCAAAACACATGCAGAACCTATAGAAGAATGCTATACTCAAACCGAAAACCAACATTTTGTTGAATTTTCCGAATAAAAGGAAGAAAATGTGAAACTTTTGACATAATTAGTTTTGACATAATTATATCCGACATGACGTTACGGATTCTGTCATGTTAGCGATCGCACGGATGCCCATCAGCGACAGGGATCGTCATATCTGTTAATTTGGCAATTTGAACGGGTTGTCCGATTTTGATCAAGTTTTCACAGTTTGATTACTGATTTTTATTCACTCAACGAGAGCACCAGAATTCCAGTTGCTCGCAACTTGTTGAAACACCGCCAAACGAAACAGTTGCATCTGTAGCGTGAAATCATGTGATTGAACAAATTGTTCTTCCTGTTTATATGATGGAAATTCCATGAATAAAGTACGTCCGACTACTAGTATAATGCCTTTTTAACTTTCATATAAATATGATTTGTAAACTAGACGCAATCCTCTAAAATAATAAGGGCCAAGTAGTTCAAAAATTGAGGTAAAACATGGGAAAAAAGTGAGATCGGACGTACAGAGAAAGAAGAAAGAAAAACAAATATTGTTCGATGGATGGAGTTACACATTAATAAAATAAATTGCTATTGGAACATTAGTCAAACCTGTCTATAACGACCACCCAAGGGAGACAGGTATTGGTCTCTACAGACAGACATGTAAATTGCTCTCTAGGAAGTCAACAAAGGTGGTCTCTATGGACAGGTGGCCATTATAATTATACAGGTGGTCGCTAAAGCATGTTTGATTGTACATTTGTATGAATTGTTAAATTGCCAATCGAGAGGTTTTTCGTGATTATTACCTGTTTCTCATGTCATTAAAAATTAATATACTTCACATTATTTCCCGTTAAAATAGTTTTATTTCTTGGGGTTTTTTTATTTTATAATTTACAGTGGACGCATGTTTGGATATATTGTGTACACCGCGGAAACAATACAACAGGTCTATAAATGACTTCAATTTTTATTTTATATCATTTTAATAAAATGTACTATCTATAGACAAGATATTTATGATACATGTACAAATAAACAATATAATTCCTTGGAACTCTCTGTTATTTTCTAGCCTCAAATATCAAGACATAATCAGCATATATTTATTTTAGTACATGTCAATACATAGGCTAGCTCTTCATATTTTGTGACACATCTCATGACTTCTTTTTCAAAATAAAATTGAATTCGTCTCATTACATGGACCTTAAAGACCTTACAAGAAGCAAAGGAAATAACCCTTTCAGTGAAATATGATAAATCTTTCAAACGCTATTGTCAAATTACATAATTCATCATGATTTAAGAAACATTAACTTAACAAGTTTGTTTGGAGTTTTGTAATTTGATTCATATCTAAACATATTTTTTCGTTTGTTTCTCTCCAGGAATTATAATAAAAATCATAATTGAGAGATGGCAAATAAAAAATCATTACCAACAACTAAATCAAAATATACACAATATAAATATGGATGTTGTTAAAAAGTGATTTGTTCACAAATTAAACATTCAAACCATCAACTCATAAGATTACAGATAAATATAAACAAATATTTCTTTTTAAGTGTGTTCAGACATAGACCACAAAACAATATTGAATTTTCAACTCATAATGAAAAAAGGTAATTAAGTTGTTTCATTTGATCGAAAGACAAAATTGCTACAGAACATGATCAAATACAAGGCAACATTTATAACTATTGCCAGCGACAAAAGATGGTAAATTATCACATACAAAATATTACTTCAATCAATCTAATCATACATATTATCTAATCTTTCATTATGAAATCTATCCCATATCCTCTATTTTGTTTAATTTCAAATATGCTTTTAAACTAACATTTTCCATTTGAATTTTATGCAAAGGAAATCTACTACCGGTTAATTGCTTCCATACAAAAACACGGCTTTCTTTTTCATCAACAATATGCCATAATTAAAATATTTGTTTCATTATCTGCCAATTTCATAATATACAAAAGAAGTTTTTCTTCTTTTTCAAAAGTAAGCCATGAATCATTAAAGATCATATCCATGAAGAATATTGTCATGAAAGATGAAAATGACAGGAATGATTTTACTCTCATTACAGATCCAAAGACAAAAACTGAAGATAAAAAAAAAGAAATTTGTTCCATCTTAATTGAACCTGGACCTTCATTTTTCAAGGCTTGAGCCAACATCTCGATCATAAATACCAGAAGCCTTAGAAAATTAAATTTTATGTTGTTCTGTACCTTTTTTCAGAAACAAGATACCCTATCAGGACGATAGAACACGTGTTGTGTTATGGTCCAATAACTTTTGATGTAGTGCTCTAAAAAATATACCTGATGTATATGAGCAGAAAGAGAATAAACATCTATAATAGATCTGACCATTTTTATTTTATCACCGTTTGACGCTGGATACAGAGAATTTTTTTAATGAAAATAATCACTAAAATTGTCATAAATCCTTAAATTGGCCACACAGAAATCATTTGAAAATCACCATTGGCAACTTCTAATTTTCTTACTCGCTTTTTGACAAAGAAAATTCCATATGGTAACATAATTTTTAATTGAACCATTCTAAAAAGAGAATTTGTCATTTTATTGTTGCCAATTTAGGAAAGAAATATTGATTGAATTTGTTGTAAAATAATTCCTGTCCTGAATGGGTTAAAAGGCATCCAATGAAATTAAACACCTTCAAGTTAAACTAGTGTGTAAATGTAATAAAATATAATACATAACTAATGTGGAACAACATATTGTCAATGTGTTGACATGTTAATTTGAGTTCATTGGACATCGTCTTAGGGAGGGTAGCTCAAAAGTTGCAATTGATCGCAAATAAACTGCAAATTAGTTTCAAATTTTAATACGCATTTTCATTCGCGCATGATCTCTGCTTCTAACAAGACACGCATGAAACAATGATTTTGAGAGGTGCTTCCCAACCAACTACAACTTGCAATCAATTGAAACTTTCCAACAACACCCCCTTAGACACCAACCATTGCAGAGCCACAAAACGCAAATACAAATGGATCATGAAATTTGTTTCAAAACACAAATGCAATGCATTCCATACATTAACGATTATATTATATCGACTTTAAATGGAACTTTATAATCACTAACTCACAGTGCTTTAGTTATACTGTGAAGTTCATTTCCCGACACAGACTCAAATACATGTGTGACATTTCTTTCATGTTTTCGCTCTACAGTGGAAACATGGTATAATGGGAACTAATATAGCGGAATATCTGCTATATGGAGGTGAAAAATCTGGTCCCAGATCTTTATAACTTATTGTTTTTAAACTCTGCTTTAAAGAGATTACTGCTATAACAAGGTATTTTGATGGTCCCAAGCAACTAAACATTTAATGTGTTTTGTCGATTTCAAGGTACTAACTATTAATTACACCATGAGATAATCTTAAAGAGTACCTCCAGTAATGCTAATAGAAAAAAAAATAGTAAATAAATGTCTGCAAATGAGAGATATTAGATGATAATAGTTTCCACAGACCAGACAGGAAGTTTACTTTCCGGTGAAAAAGGTTAACATCAAGTGCATTGCTTGATATTGCCTATTGTCAATGGAAGAAGTTAAAGGGGAATTACACCCAGACAAGAATGTACGATCGGTAAATGAAGAAAAATCAGATGAACAAACTGTGAAAATTTGAGCAAAATCGGATAATCCGTTCAAAAGTTATGAATTTTTCAAAGTTTTCATTTCCACCTGTGCTGGGCATCCGTGAATTGGCAACGGATAGCCAATTAGCATAATCTGTGATGTCATACATGGAGAACTCCTCATTCACTTTGCATATAAATTTATTGAAAATGGATCAATATCATATTTCAAATGAGGAATCAACACCGTTCTTTCTGGAATAATGGAAGAATTGATGTGGCTATAATATACTCAACCGAAAAAACAAAATTTTGTCTACTTTTCTGGAAAAAGAATAAAATGTGAAATTCTGTGTACAAAGTGAATGGAGAGTTCTCCATGTTGGCAGCCATTTTGTGCCTGTACGTTGCCAATTTGAGGAGTCCATGAGGGATTTAATTCATAACTTTTAAATGGATTATCCGATTTTGCTCAAATTTTCACAGTTTGTTCAGCTAATTTTTCTCCATTTAATGATAGCAATTTAATGTCGTAGTGTAGTTCCCCTTTAATCATTCTTGTCTTTGTAGACTATGGACTGCAGTAATCTTGTGTGTCTGAGTAGCTACCACATACATGCTAGGCTCAAGATGGAACGTAAAAGCTCTATTTGAATAGTGTTTGCATAAATAAATAAGAAGCTTACACGAGCGAGCGCAATCTTGATGAGTTTGAATTTCCATTTACATTACAATCAAACCTGTCTCTAAAGACGACCCGAAGGAGACAGAAAAGGGGGTCTTTAGCAGCAGGTGGTCTCTAAAGACAGGTTCATTAAATGTCAATTGCGTTCTTGGGAGTCAAGAAAGGTGATCTCTATATACAGGTGGTCACTAAAGCAGGTTTGCCTGTATAAAGATCACACTGATACAACTGTGCTCCATTGTATAAACCCCTTCGCCAAAAAAAAACCACTCAAGCAAAAGTTTTTCATAGTTGGTCCCTGTGTAAGAGTCTATGGCAGAAATGCTTTTTGGCAGCACTTTTTGGCTTTTTTGTGAGTGTCATTATATTGCAAAATGTTTTCTGCAACGAGCACCTGGGCGGTGTCTCACCAAGTTACGAAAGACTTTAAGAACAACTTTACACGGGAATGGTATCATCTCTTGTGCTGAATGATCGAGAATCTTACGCGTATTAGACTAGGTAGCATACTCCAGTCTTTCTTAAAGTCGTACGTAACTTTACAAACAATTTTGGTGAAACACCGCCCAGATGATCCAATAATCGGGTTAACCATAATTCTTTGTTTCAGTTGCAGAGCTTGTTGGCAGAAAAGTTTATGAAAAGTGAAGCATCTACCCTGGTTTAAGAAGACTTATTATTATCTTATCATTAAGGTTATTAGTACTATTATTATCATTATCATTATTAATATTATTACTATTACTTCTATCAACCTCATTATTATCATTCTCATATTCTTCCCTCAATTCTTGATGTAGGACTTCTCTCCAGTTGGCTTTAGAAAGACCACATGTCGTTTGGTTTTGGTAATAAATGGACGATGAATATTCCCAGAATTGCACAAAACTTTAAAAGAATTAATAATATATGCCAAATGATTTTGGAAGAAAATGTAAAATGGCAGAGAGGTGAATGAATAGAAATAAGAAAATGGGCTTTGTTGAGCCGACAAATAGTACACTGATGCAATGTGCTGTTTCGTGGTAGGCTGGCATGAAAAAGCATGATGTGGCTAAAATAATTACGCTTTTAACCAGTTTCGAACTACTTAATTAGATTTCTTTTCTAAAAGCAATCTTCTTGCGCATTGTAATGCAAAGAGGATCATATCTAACTTCTTACTATCAAACTTACAGTGGTTTGAAAGTACTCAATACATGATTATGAATGGCTCAAAACATCTTGCAATGGAACTAGCATACAAAGGAAACACTAAGGCCAGGGGTGTTGCTAGAAAGATGAAACTTATCATGTGTGAACTGCAAATTAGTTGAAAATTATAACACGCATTTCCATTCATGCAAAGTCGTAGACTCTATTGACAAAACATAGGAACTTTTATTGTGTATGCAACTTGCAACTGATTCCAACTTTCTAGCAGCACCCCCATTAACTTACCGGGAAATGGTATTAATAAATATCTTTTGTGTAAGTAATAAAATTGTAAAGAAATATCACTATTTGATAATGAAATGAAACCTTCTATATCCATTTCATGGGGAAAATATATATGGTTGGTAACCACACACACTTGTATATTTTTAATACATAACTTAGGCAATCACAGATGACTGTCACTAAATTGGCAGGTCAAATTAGGCTTTGACTTTATGGGAATGTCACCCAAACACCAATGTGCTGTCAGTACATGTAAATGGAGAAGAATAAGATGAACAACCTGTGAAAATTTGAGCAAAATCGGATAATCCATTAAAAAGTTATGAATGTTCAAAGTTTTCATTTCCACCTGTGATGGGCATCATTAAATTGGCAACTTTGGCATAATATGTGATATCATACATAGAGAACTCCTCATTCACTTTGTACATGATTTGTTTTTAAATTGGATTAATATCATATCTCAAGTGAGGAATCTTCTCCATTCATTATTAGATGCTTGCAGAATCGATGTAACTGTATCATATTCAACTGAAAAAAACAAAATTGGGCATTTTGAATGGAATTTTGTATACCAAGTGAATTGAGAATTATCCATGTTGGCAGCCATTTTTGCCAGAAGGTTGCCAACTCAAGGAGCCCATGAAAAATGTGAATCAAAACTTTGAAAATTCATAACTTTTTAACGAATAGTCCAATTTAGCTCAAATTTTCACAGTTTGAACATTATATCATCCTCCTTCCACTGACGGATCATCAACGTATGGGGTTGATTCCATTTTGAACTGTGGCTGCTTTAACATCTACAGGTCTTTAAGTACTGACACTACTGATCTGCACATAAATTACTGTTACTCTAATCCCACAACATATGTTACAGGTTCATCTACCAAATTGCAAAATATCACTCCAATAGCTTCCCAGACCAGGGCAGTGTTTCACCAAGTTAAAAAAGACTTTCAAAACAACTATTACGAACGACAAGTTCCAGTTCTTGTGCTTAATGATCGAGAATCTTACACGTATTACCCTCGTTAACGGAAACGTCCAGTCTTTCTTAAAGTCGTGCGTAACTTTCATAACGACTTGGTGAAACACCACCCTGTGCCCACATGGTTCACAACCAGCATGTTCACACATCCCCCAGCTCCGTCCATGTGTGAACGCTCCCAAAAATCTCTCACTATGAGATGGCAAACTCACGGTGAAATGCTACACGTTTTGGGGGGGTCTGCATCTTTAATCCCCCACCCGCAGGCGATACATTCCAGTTGTTTTTACGTTGACCCAATACATGTCCAATCTGCAAATATCCCATGTCCCGGGAGATAGCTCCATCGTGTGTGAACAGTCTACCATTGGAGAGATAAGAATCTCTTATCTATCTCACGGTCACCATGACATTGACCCGGGGAATGTGTGAACACCATGAACATCACACCCAACCAGCCACACTTTGAGGGAATCTCCTATCTATCTCATGGTCACCGTGAAATTGACCCGGGGGGTATGTGAACACCGTAGACATAACGTCCAACCAGCCGCACTTTGGGGGAATCTCCTATCTATCTCATGGTCACCATGAAATTGACCCGGGAGGTATGTGAACACTGTAGACATCACACCCAACCAGCGGAACTTTTAGGGAATCTCCCAGGGGAATGTAAATGTAAAGTGACAACAAACCCTCAGCAAAAATTCATAGAAGATGATAGGGTATACAACTGATGGCTTTCCTGGGGCAGAGGTTGGCAGGGATTTATAGAGAGGGTGTACTTCACCTGGGGAGGAGGTTGGTAGCTGAAACAAATAAAGACAAAAAGACATACATAATAATAGTCATAATTAAATGGTCTATATAGCGCAGTCACTAAATTGATATACTGTACTGCATTGTGATGTTAGTTAGGGTCTGTGGATAAAATAATGCAAAAAATATCCAAGAACAGGGTTATCAAGGTGATCTACCTCATCAAAAAGGATTCTCACAAGATATAAGCTGTGTTGTTTTTCACATAATATAAACAGAAACAGATTTTTTTCATAATTTAGCAGAGACATGTAAAAAGACCAATTGGGGAGGGGGGGGGGGGGTGTTTAAATATCTATGTGATAATTCAGGCTTAGATAAAGATAATAGTTCAAACATCATTTCAAGAAACACCACAAGTAAATGTACTTTAGTGGGTCAAAAGATCATACAGTAAATTTGGATCTGATGTATCACATTTGCTTCAAATTTTTCACAAGGATTGTAGAGCTATCCAAGAACAGGATAGTGATCTTATTGATATAAATCTCAGTGATTTCATCCGACGTAACTCTAGAATGACAAGGAAAAATGACCAAAAGTTCCTTCAAATCCGCCACAAGGCAAGGGCTTTCCAGGATTCATTTTTCGTCACAACAGTAAAGGACTGGAACAATTTCAAAACAACCATAGTGAATAATCTATCTTTGGAATCTTAGAAAGCCAAATTAAAGCAAAACCAACAGGCCGTCCACACACAGTGAACCTTCTAGTTATAATCAAGTTAGCGTGGATGTGTCTGCAGCAGATATTTTGCTGACCAAACTATTTACAGATACAGATCCATTATCAATAAGGATTCTTACATGATATAAGCTGTGTTTGTGTTTACCTGGGTATTTAGAAACTGTTCTGCCATTTTGCAGAATTAAACCAGTTTTTTAAAATGCATTTCTGGACAGAAATGTGCCTATAATATTTCCATAAGATTGGTAAGAATACATGCATGTGCCAGAAAATGCATTAAATGAGTAGAAGTTTATCTTCTTGATTTCCCTTAGGGGTGTTGCTAAAAAATCTTGAGATCAATTACATGTTGCAGTTGATCCGCAATCAAAATCATTGGTTCATGTGTGTTTTGTTAGAAATACAAAGCGTACAGGAATGAAAATGCATTTTTAGAGTCGCGACCGATTTGCAAAAGATTTACAATCCATCACATCTGTCAAACAGCATCCAACTGCAAGTATCAAGACACTCAATAAACAGTTATTTTGATTGGCACGTGATGATCAATTGCAACATTCTAGTAACACCCCCAAGTGCTACAAAGTGAGCCTGCCATGTCATCGGCTCTCGGTGGTGTAGTGCTAAGACACCTGTCTAGTCATCAGGAGATTGTGGGTTCCATTCCTACCTGAGAATGCCTGTGAATTTTTTTCACAGCATCTCTGTAAAGCACTGTCAATCATTGTTTATCCATGTTGGGATGAGGCAAGAATTATTTCAATTATTGACTAACCAACACAAAAAAATCAATTTAATTCAACCCTAAGGGTGTATACAATTGTAATCAGATTATCTTAGGCACCGGTCACATAGGACCCTGGGAGCAAAACGATTCAACACAACTCTTAAGACACAGTTAAATGCCTCCGGACAAAGAGTCGTGTTGAAACTTGTTGCATCTGTGGGCCTATGTGACCAGGGCCTTAATAACACGTTTAAATGTACATCTCTAAGAAGGATAATGAAGATAAATTAAAAAAACACATTTGCACTTACTTAAATGATATACAATAGGGAGATAATTCTTTGGTCCTTAGAATTGCACCCATCCACCACCGCCATCGCCTGCTGGTCTGTAAGAGAAATGAGAAAACGGAAAATTGCTAGAATTCATGATTATATTGGAAATAAACAAATGCTTTCTATAAGAAACTGATAAGTTGCTCATTATCCCTCACACCCTAACACTGCAAAAGCCAATATTCTAACCTGAATAAAATTTAGCAAATTCACTGAATTTTAGACCTTTTCACACATAAGCGAGTTGTGATTTTTACGGTTTGACAAATTAGGATAAACAAGACTCTGGGCATTATAATGAGTGAAAGTTTAAGTTGCAAAATTGGTAGCAAAATGTGCGAAAAATAAAACCCCAACGAAGATTTCAGCTTATACAGTAGTCGAGGTACATGTAAGCAGGTATTTCATTACTATCAGAAAAAATAGTGTAACAGATTAAATTTTGTCATAGACTTGTGCCAGTTGTGATTTAGACAATTGTAGACTACTGAATAGGAAACAAGCTATATATGTAATGTGGAAGAAAATAAACATATAAGATATAGATAAGTGCGAGACCTGGAGCTTGCAACAAAAGAGATATGATTAATGAAACTTTATCCTTATGATACACGCTTTTCCAGAGACTTACGATTAATATTTATGGTAAGTGTGATTGCATCTTTGATGTTGATGTTATAGGCCCCTGGAAGCTTGAATGCGAAGATGATAAAGCACTCTTCCAGTATTTCAGTTACAGTTTATAGAATAACCGTCAAATAATTTTGACTTACTGCCTGGTCTTTTAAATATTGTGGGGAGAAATAATTATCTTAATTTTGGTGGCAGAGGCAGGATCTATTCCAAAGAACTTCATGCTTCACAATAATTTTTTTTCATGATAATTTATGACAGTTTATTACAATCATTTCTGAAATGCAGTTTAACCCTAATTTTGCATCCATTTTGCAGCAAGAAAACTTCTGATAATACGGCTCACTGACATCTTTTTTCAAATTTCCTACAATTTTTAAGACCGTTTTTAAGGAAATCGAACCTACCGTTACAATGTTACGTGACATTCTGAACATGTATGTCAGCCTCAAAACTACTCCAAAACGTGATTTTGTGTACAATGTCAATGCAAATTTTGCTTTTCAATTAATTCGCATAAAACTCCAAATCTTTGCTTTCAACGGCTAATATCAATTCATTTTTTGCATAATTATACTTGAAAAAAATGTTTGCAATTCATTTTTCTCTAAATATAACAGAAAACAAAAGGTCGAAAAACAACGAAATACATAAGAAATTGAAAAAAAATACAAAACAAGAAATTGAAAAAAAATACAAAACATAAGAAATCAAATTTGTCAGTGCAATTTTTGTATGTGGAATTGTTAATAATTATACCAGAAATAAAAGTACCAACAATTAGCTATCTATCACCAGTATTTTGTGATTTAGAGCATAAATTAGCATACTTAATTAATTAAAAATAAACAGTGCAATTTTTCGAAGCAGTAATGATAGATCTTAATTATTTTGACTCACTTTTGTGCACTTGTGAAGTCGCCCCAGTCTGATGCTCCTGTGCTTTGTTGGGGTTGTGATGGAGCTGCTGGGGGCGGGGCAGTGAAAGAACTTCCAAATCCACCTGCACAAGAAACAAAATACCGATAATAATAATAATAATAGATAAATAATAATGCAATTTATCTAGCACACGTATCCACTCTGCGGAGTGCTCAAGCCACTTTGCATTATTATCATCATCCTGGCTTTAGCCCGGTGTACACAAGTACACATGGCATTTCAAGAAATATTCCTACCAGGTACCCATTCACCTCACCTGGGTTGAGTGCAGCACAATGCAAATGAATTTCTTGCTGAAGGAAATTAATTGGAAATGAATTGGAGGTGCCATGGTATCATGGTTCTGACACTTGCCTTTCAAGGAGAGGGTAGTAGGTTCGAATCCCACCCATTGCGTTAATTTTCTTCAGTAGGAAATTCATCCACATTGTGCTGCACTCAACTCAGGTGAGGTGAATGGGTACCTGGCAGGTATATTTATTCTTTGAAATGCCACATGCACTGGTGTACACTGGGTTAAAGCCAGGGTAATAACAATGAAAAGTGCCTTTAACACTCAGTATGGTGGATATGTGCATTATATAAATTTCACCTATTATCATTATTATCATAATTGTAAATGACCGTGATGTAAAGGAGATAATATGGTCATGAAATGGTGGTTATTATCGTTCTCAATGACATTTCTCAGTTTACGTGCCTCATTTCATATACCTCTGCATTTTGATTTTACATGCCAACTTATTATTATTATACTATTTATCTTTTACATTTGGATACAGGGTACTTTCTTTCTCTTCTTCAATGTTGGAGTACTCTAGTTGCTGGAAAACTGCAGTAGTTTTGCAGAGATGGAGTTGAACTATTATCTTACTAGCTTATACAGTACTTATAACTTTGTGAAAACTTTTTATGACTATTTCAATAGAATATTTTCAATATGATGTGTAAAATTGAAAAAACAAAAAACAAAACAAAACAAAACAAGGGAAATATGCCATACAACTTGGCACTAGTATCCACATGGGCCAAAAACATAAGTTCTGGTAGATGAGGGTTATGAGCAGACATTATCAAAAGGGGAGGGGTTAGTAAGATGGGGGCTCTTACCTAACAAATCAGCGGATTGTGACTGGTTTGGTTGTACTGGTTGTTGTACTGGGGATGGTTGTGAGACGCCTCTACTGGGAGGGGGTATGACTGGTGCCCTAACCGCCCCTGCA
>BQKZ01000654.1:29687-47840 GCA_036244855.1 Temnopleurus reevesii
TGTTTCATATATCATGTTAGTTGGACATTTAGAAAATTGCCACAGTTATCAACATTGTCATTTTTTATTTCATATATCATTTATATGTTATGTGGTCATTTTTAGGAAATTGCCACAGTTATAAATATTGTCAGTTTTGTTTCATATATCATGTTAGGTGGTCATTTAGAAAATTGCCAAAGTTATAAACATTGTCAGTTTTGTTTCATGTATCATGTTAGGTGGACATTTAGAAAATTGCCAAATTTATAAACATTGTCATTTTTATTTTATATATGTTATGTGGTCATTTAGGGAATTGCCACAGTTATAAAAAAAAAAAAAAATGTTAGTTTTATTTCATGTTTCATGTTAGGTGGTCATTTAGGAAATTGCCACAGTTATAAACATTGTCATTTTTATTTCATATATCATTTATATGTTATGTGGTCATTTAGGAAATTGCCATAGTTCCAAACATTTTCAGTTATACAGTTGTATTCTAATACTTACTAGTTGGTCATTCAGGAAGTTCCCGCAGTTGCATACCTGGGTTGTGTTTCACAAAACTGTTCGTCAAGGTACACCCGACTCTACGAACGATTGGTGACCATTTCCTGTAGCCAGTGAGTCGTGCGTAGATCTACCCTCCCATGCCACAAGTATTGCAACATAGCAAAATTACGTTCGTTTTCCATTAATTCACTTGTCGTATTCTTCTTATTTTTCCTTAAATGTGAAAAACGCACAAATATCTATGGTTGAAATTGAAGTGTCATACACGGTTCATGAATTATGTAGGGTAAAACCATTCTTAATTCACTTATGCCCTAGGTACCAAAGACCAAAGACGACAAAGGAAGAAAATTGCAATGTCTCGACTTGCAGATTAGTCAACGGCTTCTCGCAAAATTGTTTTCACTTTCTTTAAATTGAACATATTCCATGACTTGCTGAATACTTCTGCTAACAAAAAGTATCAAAATCTATACCCCATATAATGCAAAATAAAATAGCTAACGTTAGTTGAAGATGTCACTCTCAGTTCCTTCAGGGCATGTGTTTGTTATAATTTGATGGCACATCGTGTATTGGCCATTAGATTTTGAGAATGGGCAACATAATTCCAAAAAGTTATCGTTCTTGAGTACAGAAAATAATCCTGAGATATTTTACAACATTTTTCTTCATATGGCCAGTGCATGATATTGATCTATACGTGTGTCCTGAAGGAATTAAGAGTGGGCCTATGTTGCAATACTTATGGCATGGGAGGGTAGGTACAGCTTTATGAAACACAACCCTGATTATATCGTCCGTATTTTTACGAAGTGACGGGAGCCAAAGGGCATTATTGCATAAAGACGAAGAAATCCCGACATAGCACCATTTCACTGGACATCCTATCGGACAACGTGTTAGTTCTATAGAAGGACACGTTTCTGTGGATTTGTAACTCATTTCAAGTAACCGTAGCCTAGGCTCTGGCTCCCGTCACTTCGTGAAAAGACGGACGATATGTTATAATGCTGTTGAAGTTTAATGGATATATTCTCACTAAGGCCCGGGCACACCAAACACGTCGTGGCATCACGGCACGGTTTTTTTACGCGATATCTCCCGTCCTTTACGCGGAGGAGAGCGCTAGCCAATAACAACCAAGATACTGCGTAAATGCCGTGCCGTTATGCCGTGCCGTGTTCGGTGTGCAGGGGCCTTCATATTGATAGCTATTTCGGCACATAATTGTCTCAAAAAGAATTAAATGGCGAGCAAAGGCAAATTATCGTTTACTTGTTATTTTCTACTTGTTATCTTAAACTTGTTTCAAAATAAGTATCACATGACTCAGATTGTATCAGATCTATTAATCCATTCATTTATTTAGGTTTTTAATTCAATGTTTTTATATCAAATTCCGTCGTTTAGGTACGTCACGACCATGTTGACTTATTGAGTCTATATAGCAAACTATACAACGCATGTGACAAAATTATACATTACAAGGATAAAACAATACATATTTGTAACAGAGTAATAATACGCACGGTTGAAAGAAAACTATTACAAATAAAGCACATTTGTTCAGGTTGTTTTATAGAAGTTTTCGTATGGTATGTATAACGATAAAACAATAATTCGTTGCTTAAAATGATGCAAGACGCTGAACACATCTTTAATGGATATGTGGATTAATTGATTAATTATTTTTTACTTATGTATCTATTTATTGATTTATTAATCTAATCATTTATTAAACATGTATTACTAGTACATCAAAACCATTACAAAAAGCGGTTTTACACAGGCTGACAAGATCAGCCAAACAACTGCTGTCGTATAATGGTCCTGATGATAGTACATAATTTGGGGAAACGTCGTGGTGTAGTGGTTCTTAGTCTAACCTTTTCAACCTGAGGGTGGTGGTTCGAAAGCCTCCAATGGCGTTAATATGACCACCTGATGACGAAAACGTTAGCACAATACATACAAATATTTTTAGAAGATTAAAGCGCTAATACAGAAATCGTTGAATATCAATAATAATCATAATAATAACGATGATAAGAACAATCGACTTATCTCATTTATATAAAACACTGATATACAACAAACCGAGAATGACATAAATAAGGATGAAATATTACAAGTTTACGCTTTTTTAAAAATTAAAAAAATCGAAATGTTAAGGTATATGATGTTAGGTAAGCGGTTTGAAACCTCATGCACGGCGTTCATTGCCTTCAGCAAGAAATACGTCTACATTGTGCTGCACTCGACCCAGATGAGGTAAACGTCACTGATGTTTATGAACCCACCCTAAACATCGATAGAATGAAGACACTTTCGAAAATAATTAATCAGTTGTTTATAATGTACTTGTCTAGATCCCCAATGATTTTCTTGTAGTGTGTCTTTACTGAGAAAGAACAAAAAAAAAAAAACATATTTAAACATTGCATAGTTTCTGGTCCAGCCAGATATATCACAAAATACGTTAAGATATCAATATATATTTCACAGCTTTCATCAAATTCTATTCTTTAAATATCGTAAAACGGTATACTTCACCTCGTTCGTATACTATACACCCTACCATCATTCGGTGAATTATACTATATGATTAAATTTTGCCTACTGGATCACTTTCAAATATATGTCAAAAAGCTTGAAGACTGGCTATTGCAGTCTAGCGCTTACAATTTCATATGTTTGTGCTATAAAGAACTGATTCGACTCTCCCCGGTTTAAATCAGACCGATTTGAAAACAAATACCGGAGGCTCAAGGCATATATGCAACCAACGCCCTTCATAGCTCTCTACAATTTATGAGATGTATGATCAACCAGTCGTAAATCTTCGTCCCAGCAAAGAAAGATGGCCGATCAATGGGCGGGTTTACTAATAGATAGATAGGTAATTTATGCATATCTCTAACGCAAAGGTTACTCTTGACAACTTGAAAGCTTGCCCAAGGCTTGGCAGATATAGCAACAAGTAATATAATGCAAACTGAATTTCAAGTATTGGAATTAAATTGTTGCCAACGGGGTTAAGGAATAACCTGTAACTACATTCTTGGGCAATAATAGTGCATAAATTTGAATATATTAGTAAACCGAACTATGAAAGCACAAGGTTTTGCTGCAGTAATTTCCATATAATCCATTAATCATTGCCTAGTTTCAGCTTCAGCCCTTGGCGGGCACACAACCAAAGCCTTCAGAGTAATATCAAATATGTTTTTCCCTAAGCTAAATTTTAGACGCATTTACTTTATTAGCAGCACCGGTAAAACAATCAATACAATACCACGAAAGAATCATTCAATTACTGTTTTCGTCAATGTCACAAATGCCTCGGTTCCAATTCTTTCTTCACATGATATGTTTGTCGCCCCTTTAATATCTCTCTGAGCTATTTCCTCGATAAGAAGTTCACAGATATCACTAAGCTCTGCAAGAACCTTCAAGGATGAAGGATGCTAACCACCACTGCGAAGAAGAAGAAGAACAATCCAAGATAATTTTCATTGAAAATCCAAAATAATCTTTTGCTTAATGATGTTCGGTTCCTATTTTGTTGATCTATATCTGACGCAGAGCTCATCAAAGCAGTGAAGATTATGATACCCCACAATTATGCCAGACTGACTTAAAACTAGTCCGGACGCCATCGAACGCGTTGGATTTACCGAGTCTTGGTTGTATCATCGTCCCACAATTCTGCTAGACTGACTTAAAACTAGTCCGGACGCCACCAAATGCGTTGGGTTTAAACGAGTCTTGGTTTTATCATCGTACCAGAATTATTTCAGACGAACTTTAAAATAGTCAAGAATCCACCAAATGAGTTGGCTTAAACGAGTCTGCGTTGTATCATCGTCCCACAATTATTCCAGCCCAACTTGAAACTAGTCCAATGGCCAACGAATGCGTTGGATGTAACGAGTCTGCGTTGTATCATCGTCCCACAATTGTGCCGGACCAACTTGAAACTAGTTGAGATGCCGACCAAATGTGTTGGCTTATACCATGTATACGACATTGTGTCATCATTTTCGTCGGCTAGGTACGATGTATCCAGAACATCATTACTAAGGAGTATGTGTATGACGTACTGCGCGATCGTGATATATTACGCGATAGAGTTGTTTTTTAATGGTATAGGGATCCAATTTCAAACGACCCAACTTGCTTGTTCCAGAGCCCGACGAGCCATAATCTCAAATGCCTGTATATAGTTACAAAGAGAAAGAGAGAAAGTAAGGTAAAATGCAGTGATATCAATACGCAATTGGTCGCATTTGACTCTTGCTACTTGACTAGCGCTTGTAAATCAATCAATCAATCAATCTTGTTGGCTCTAAAGACGCCAGATTTACATTGTCATATGTAACTGGTCCCAATGCAGGTTAAAAGCGCTTTACTCAAGAATACTTAATGCGGATATTAATTAAAAGTCTCCTTCAAAACCATTTATGTACGTTTATCATGTTTATAGGCAATAAGACAACGTATGAACAACACACATCTAAGTAAAAAAAAAATAAGTCCCATTATCTCCGAAATACGAAGAAATCACGTTTACCTAACATTAAAATCTTTCGGTTTGTCATCGACGCAAGCATTTAGTTGTTATCTTTGGCCAAGTGTTACCTATGTGTATTTATTTTGATAAACCCTTGGCATATTTTAGTTATACAGTGACCCAACATTTAGATTAAAAAAAAAAGGTAAAAGATAAAAAGACCGGTCCAGTTCTTCCACAATCATACGCATTCGCGTTAAAGTTTGAGTGTTTAGATTTATGCTGCAGGCTTGGTGCATTTGCAATGACGTTGGTCTTACCTCAATATCTCTCAGCACATCCTCACTGATTTCTGTTCTGATGTGTTTGCCGATTGGTGCTTTTGCAGACGTGTCGTTGTCATTGACATCCCCATTGGCTGTAGTCGTTGTCGTCGTCGAGATCGATTTATTAGAATTGATATCAACCTCATCCGCAATGCCCGAATCAAATGACTTCGATTTGTCCCTTGATGCTTGTTCTAAGGTGCCTTCCAAGGCAGGGAATGTCTTTGTGAATTCATCAACCAGGTTAAAGTTGTGTCTGACCACGTCAGGACTGTCTGCACTGGATGAGGAATCCGAGCTACTGTCTCCAAGACTGAGCTTAGGGTGTGTGTGAACCGCATGTCGTCTCGTCAAAGGCGCTGATGCTGTTGCTGCAGGTCTGACAGGGACTACAGCGCCCTCTGCGTCCACAGATGACTTCTTCGGGTCACAGAGACTCCCCATGCTGTCGCTAGAGCTGATGCCGACGGAACTCGTCATGGATAGCTTTCTCTCATCGGTCTCGTCCTCGGCCTCTTCTGAGATGAGATCAAATCTGAGAGAGAAGCAATAAAATACAATTAGTACGTTCTGTACATAATATTTATTAAATTAACATGCCAAATGCATTGATGAAAGGTTAAATCAAGAAAGCAAAATGTTCAGGAAATATTCATGTCTAAAAGTCTTTGTCTTGTGGACTTGTGGACATTATAGTTCGACTTTGTTTCACTTCTATGTGTTCTTGAGTTTGAAAGAAAATTAGCCTCTGCTGCAGAAATGTGATTCGGACGGGTTTAATTGACTTTTGTATGGTAAAATATATGATTAAAAATGCCTCGAACCTTGGTCTACTGCCACCAACGGGCGGGGTAATGGATGATATGCCTTTGACGATCTGTTGCAGTGCCTGCTGAGCTGCTTTCCGATGCTTCTGAAGCTTCCTCTCCTGTTCAAGAATCTTGAACTCGACATCTTTCTTGGATTCGATGGCCTTTAGACGCTCTCCTTGCTTGAGGGTGGTCTCCTGCGATTCCTTGTTGATTTCATCGTAGCGAGTCTTCAGTTGCTCCAATTGCTCCTCAAGGAACTCCCCTTCTTCGTCTAGAGAATCTCCTAAAAAGAGCAAAGAATCAATTGTCAAATATTGATTGATGATAAGGTAGATCATGTAATCCGGCATTAAATTTTGTTACTCCGTCCTTAGCGGTCATTGCGTACCAAGGTCTTGGACAATGATCACCTGATGTTAGCTGCGTAGCCATAATAAACAATCCAGGTAATATCTTGCTTTAAGGTTCATGTTTCACTATAAACCCAAATTTTCTCGTCTCTTAAAGGCGTGATTGATGCGGACTTTTCCTTCTCGAATTACGAAAAAATATTTTTTGTTCATATCATCTCTATTCTTGAAAAGAATCGCATCATACATGTATTTCATCACCTTGTCACAATTTTGTTATATTACTTATCTGGGAATCGGTGACGTGTTAAAAAGGGTTACCAGTCGTGCGTAGTGTTGTGAGCAACTCTATGAACTAGCAACCCAGGGCTACGTACGGCTGTTCCTTCTCAAATACTCAGTAGATATCAACGATACAACATTATCATAGAGTGTGGGAAAGGGTCAACTGTCGCGCGCAGAGCTAGTCTCACATAACTCGGCGAAAATATTCACGAAACACAACCTTTCCTACCTCTTGAGTTCTTCTTTCGCTTGCGTTGCTTGCGTTGCTGCAGTAGCTTCTTCTCTACGGCGTTGATCTTGACGTCAGCAGACATCCTACGCTGATTGAGAATGGTGTGCATCCGAAGCATCTCCATCTCCTGTGCCTCCTTGACTCGCTCGTACTTGTCATCAATGATCTGCTTCTTTCGTTCTAGGATTGGCGAGTCATCCGATAGGTCCGATGAAGACTGTGGAAGAGATACAGGATACAATTACATTTCAGTTGATATCAATGAAATACTCCTAAACATCTCCATCTCCTGCGCCTCCTTGACTCGCTCGTACTTGTCCTCAATGATCTGCTTCTTTCGTTCAAGGATTGGCGAGTCATCAGATAGGTCTGATGAAGACTGTGGAAATACATATAAATTAAATCATTTCAATAATCTGTTTCTTTCGATCTAGGATTGATAAGTCGTCAGATAGATCCGATGATCTTCATTTATAGCGCCTTCTGGAGACGCTCATAATCTGCTTTCTCCGTTCCTGATAGGTCCGGTGAAGAGTGTAAAGGAAATACAGGATAAATGTTTCATTTGCGTTCCAATTAATGTTAGAATAATGTCAATGCATCTCAATATCTTGTGAATCGTCCACCTAAATTTATCCTAATTGATTTGCTGCTTTAGCTTCAGTATGGAAGAGTCGTCTGAGGAGTCTGATGATGACTTCGGAAGAAAGTCAGGATATGGAACCATATTTCTAATGATAAATTAGCAAGCAACGCAAATTAAACACCACTGTTACACAGACGCCATGGATGAGATTCGAACCTATATATGACCCTCTGGGTGAAGGGTGAGAGTCAGAACCACTACACCCCGATTTGAGATTGATTTGCAGTTAGATAACAACTGATTGCAAACTTTTTTTTCCGACAAAGTGTTTGTGTAAGTTAAAACATTATTGTATCTATGATTTCCTTCAATATTATTTTTAAAAGACCAGTGACCATTCCGCCCCTTGGAAATGTCAAAAGGTTATAAATCTTCCCCTGACGTTAATACTTTTGTACTTACAGATGAACCTTTCGAATCGACGCTGAGGTGTGCTTACTTCTCACTCGATTCCGAATCCAGTCTGGTCATCAAAGGCGCCAGTTTCTCTCCTGCACATTGGATGGAATAACAAAAGACACGTTACGAGCCTAAAAAAGAAGGTGTTGTTCAAAATCAACTGCAGATCAACTGCAACTTTACGATATGCACATTTAACAAGACGCGCATTAAACAATGAATTTGATTGGTACGTTCCGATCAAATGCAACTTGCGATCGATTGCAACTTTTGAGCAACACCCCATTAGTGGGGTTAATCATAAAAAAAAACGGTTTGGATGCCCTCCATCGACCAACCCTCTAAAAATGGCCAGACCTGAATATGTTTTCTTTTTTTTTCTTTTTTTTTATTGTGAATAAACACGTGAAACTTTTTTCAAATGTTCTTTGCTATTCCTCATGAATTATGAAAATTGTGTTCGAAAAAAAATACAAATGAAAATTGTATTCGGATAAAAAAACAAATACTTATATAATTTTTTTTCCCGACCCGAACAATTTCATTGGGGCCTAAACATCATAACACGTTCTTTTACCGAGGTCTGCACCTACGTCAGATAATGGTACTCTGATGGGAAAATATCGGCTATGACGTAATATTAGACACTCATTGCCATGATACTTAGGTACACCCATTTAAAGTATAATACAGCCAAGATAATCTTTAAATTTGTATTATTCTCCAATACGTTTTAACTTTACAGAAACATTAAGTTTTCGAAAAACATTCTAGGCCTTAAAATGACCATACAGTGTAATTTCGTTTAAAACCATCAATATCTTTTTTAAAAAATCAGTTATTGACAGTATCAGCTTCATTCCTCAAATAGAGAATATTAGAATTTGGCACAACAAGATGAAGTGACATTTCTATTTGATATCTAAATACATTTTGGCTACACGAATGAAAAAATAACGTTTCCTTGGAAAATAGTAATATTGCACAAAAAAAAGAGAGATAGAATGGTCTACAGATGTTTTGGCTTTGACCGGAGGAGTCCAAATCCACTCACTACTGAATTCTATAATTCCCAGAGAATCTGTTAAAGGGCCCCCTGTTTCAGTAGTCAATGGGTAAAATCTAGTTATCGTTTACAACTTACTGCTTCCTCTATTAGCTGCAGTCCCATCCATATTAATCTTTGTGCACCTTTCTCCTATTGCTGACATCCAGTCTGTTCGTTCTTCTCGGCTTTCACACAAAAATTGCGTCCCAGTCACCCTCTGAGTGAAAAGAATAATAAGAAGAAAAAAATAATAATAATATTAATAATGATAATAATGATGATAATGATAATAATGACAATAATGCTGATACTAGCGATAATGGTAGTGATAATAATAATATTAATAATAATAATCATAAGAATAATAATAATCATTATACATAACATTTATATAGCGCTTTCTACGAAGTGCTTCTAAGCGTTCTATGTAATATTACCCGGCTATAGCAAACACAATTGTTGATCTGTTAAAAGTTCAATACAATCGTGACATTTATGATAAAATTGGTGGAGCACATACTAGTAACTGTCGAATAATTGCCTTGTATAGTTGTATGAGAAATTGTAGTGAAAATGCTTTAAAATCTAATTCACAATGATAAATCAACAATGAATGTTGTGACGTGAGTCTGCTTTCCAATGCTCTAGAATAGATGGAAGTTACATTTCTCTCTCGCCCCCCCACTCTCTCTCTCTCTCTCTCTCTCTCTCCTACAGCAACGTGCAAACTGTTACAACCAAAGGCAAAAATACAATTCCAGTAAATGTCCAATTATCCTGCTCTGAAAAGTCAGTCTTTCCAATATTATGACTCCGTTACTAAAAATTTACTAAAAAGCGAGAAGATGAAGAAACAACACGAAAGGATAGTAAATCCGGTAATTTGTGAATAAAAGCTTCGTTATTTGCTAACCAAAAACACGATTCGATGTCGCGGAAAAATGATGGAAAACAATAAATGAACTGCAATTCAACTGTGACCAAAACAATGGAAAGAAATGATCAATTACAAATATGCAAACAATGTATCTTACAAGCGCTTAAAAGAATGAAATGGTTCATCAATTTAGGGTCGACAACTCTATATCACAACAACAAACTGTGATCAGGTTCCTGATATAAACGTATTGATGTCCAGTTAAATACATACGGAAATACACCTATTACTCAAAAACGTTCCTAGTCGTATGAGCTGAAATGAATTAAATGTAGTACAAGGTGTAGTACAAATGTAATACAAGCACCTAATACACCCACCCCCTGTAGATAAACAAGACGGCTTGCAATAAAAGTATGAATAGGATTGTCTGCCAAAATAAGCATATCATGCCGTCAGACTATTATTGTGCACGTTGCGTGCTGGAATGGGGCCATTGCTTTCTGTATTGTCACTATACAAAGCAAACATACCTTCGTTTTACAAGAATATCGGGATAATAACACTCGGCCTTGATTGTTTCGCATTTGGGGAATTTTGTTTGGAAACCAACTGCTTTGGAGAGGTTTCTTTAGTCGCACTTCGACGCCTATAAAAGCCCTGTCAGACCTTTGGACGATTTAATTATTTGAAATTTGAAAATGTATTCATTCAAATTTCATTGACAGTCAATATTTTGTTCATATAAAAAGGAATACAAGTGAAAAAGTCCCACACGACATAAAAATATACCCAACACGATATGAACTATTTTCGAAAAAATATAAAGTCGGTCGAAGGAGAATAGAACTGTGCGGACACAACAATGACAAGCCGGTTACGATTTGAATAGCATTACAAAGAACCATTGAAATGGTGTTCGACTTTATTTCTCGAAAATAGTTCATATCGTGTTACCCCATTTTCCATCCTGCATGGGTTGTCTTTCATAAAGATGTTCGTATAGATACGCACAATTCTACGAACGACTGGTAACCGTTTCCTGCACTCAATGATAGCCCCTGGCGCTGGCTCACACATGAGAAAGGGTAACCAGTCATTCATAGATGTGCTCACGACTCTACGAACGACTGGTAACCGTTTCCTGCACTCAATAATAGCCCCTGGCGCTGGCTCACACATGAGAAAGGGTAACCAATCATTCATTTAGAGTCGGACGTAGATGTACGAACAGCATTATGAAACATAAAATGCTGGATTAAAGATGATTAAATGATTAAAATGATTTAGGATCTTTCATTCGTCCATAGAAAGCAATTTAAAGTCAGAAGAATACTATAGTTAACAGGGGCAATTAATTATTATATTTGAAATGGATTTTTTAAAAAAAATGAATATGTCGTAGGGACACAGAAAAGTGTTCTGCTCGAGAGCATGAATACTTCATAATTCTTCGAAAAACATCATTTCCTCAATGAAAAAAAATAGCGGACATATTGATCATAGCTTTAGAAGGATATTTGATATGACATGTCTTATCTCCTTTTTATTTTAGTTATTCGCTTCAACTGAAATAAAAACATGGAATAATCTCAAAAAGGAAAGGATGAAGTTTAGAGGAGTGTATCATTCAGTTCTGAATATTTACGCCAGGAGAAGAAGAGAGAAAGAGGATCGCCATCTTAACGTCTCCATCCGAAAGACGGTATGCGACCAGGCTTCGAACATATAGGCAGAAACTAACCCAAGTCTAATGACTGTCCCAAACAGCTTGATTTCAGGCGCACGCCACGGTGCCTCTTTACGTTAAGTCTGCTTTTATAGCGTCCATGATATTTTAAACACGCTTGATGAGCGCACACATACCGAGGAAAGACACTTGGATGATGTTTACGTGTGTGTTAGTCGAAAAAGACCGAATGTCTTTAACCTCGGTCAAGTTGTCTTCCTCCTGCATTTCTGCGGTCAGTGGATACGTTTGGTACACGTTGGCAAATAAACGCGTATGTGTGGCGGCGCTTTATGAGACGGGGAAAAGTTCAATTTTTTCCAAGGTAGTTTTTAGCAACATTGTCATTTCCAGGCGGGGCTTTGTCGGGGTTTCAGGGTGGCTTGACTTGATTTTTGTATTTTTTCTTTCTCCCGATGTCAAAAAATTATGATCTTGTACAATATGCTTGTTTAAACCCGGTCACATAGGGCCCCAGAAGCAACACGATTCAACACGACTCTTCGTTAGCAGGCAGCTAACTGTGAAGTGACAAATAGTCGTATTGAATCGTGTTGCTTTCGGGGCCCTATGTGACCGGGGCCTTAGAACATGGCTGTGCAGTCAAGGAACAAATGAATAAACGCAGAGGGTGGGGCGAGCGAACATGAACTTGTCGCCATGTTCTTTGTGCAGACTGCAAACTTTTCGTGACTTGTTCTTTTTTTTTTCTTTTTACTCTACATTTTTTAACGAATAGAGTGCGAATTAGCAGCCAAGCGTGCCTGCATTACAGGGATCAAGAATAGTGGGAATAACAAAAATGAAAAGACTTGTTCGCACGATTTTTGCGGGACTTTGCATTTTCATGAAGTGCAGTGTACAGAAAATAATGATATTCACCATCACAAACTCGTTTTATGAAAAAATTGTTTATAAATGGAGCGGATCCTAATTCACGAGTAAAACGGTGTATGGCGTGTGGAACAAAACTAACAATGTCAGGTCTAATTTCATGAACATTTAATTTCGACACGCATTGATTGTGCGTAAACTTCCAGACAGAGTTCTTCGATTGTTAACGAATATGTTCACATTTACAGATACTCTATAACCATACTTATCACGTGCAACTTCCATAATAAATTTTCATATGTGCTTGGGTGAACACCGACTGTTTATGTCCAGGATATCAAAATTGTCTTGCGCCAAAATAGGCATGAAGCGATCTGAAACAACTCATCAGAACAATTGCTCTCATTGAGAGAAATTTATTTTGCTCGAATTAATGGTGATTTATGTCATTTTGTCAGAATTTCTTTGAAGTTTTATTGCTTCTATTCATCTACAAATGTAAAAAAAAAATACTTTAATCATATATTTTGGTTTGGATTTTTGATAGACATTTCAAAAGTGTAAAGTTTTCATTGATATACCCTGTATTGTTATAATCTCAATGAAACGTGTCTTCTATTCAGATTAATACGCATTTCAATAGGACGCCCTTTGAATTGTTGCTATGTCGGGATTGCATTGTCCTCAAGCAACACTACTCATTGACTGCCATCACTCCGAAAAACCGGGAAGAAATGAATTATAATCAATTTAAAATCAATGCACTTTAACTATGTCACTCTGATAAACAAATATCCTGGTTTGAATTATTGTTATCAGAATAATACGTATAACCAACAACGTTGATCAAAAAGTTACAATCTTTGAATATCAACTTTACTTACCGGATGGAAGAGCTCGAAGGCAAATCTACTTCCGGTCTTCGGCGAACCCGTGGACGACGGCGGGACGCTGATCTGGACGTCGTATTCATCAAGCATGATCATATCGAAGGTATGAGAGTCCGTTGGCTTACGGTAGAGATATAGTCGGTCATCCGTTAACAGCGTCCAGCATCTGAATGGAGTAAGTGAGGAGAAGAAGTCCAAATTTAGAAATGAAAATTGAGTTTAAAAAAAAATGTATTTTTGAAGGAGTGTGATGAAGGTGAGCTCTTGAAAGAAGGAGCGGTACAAACTTTGAAAGGAATATTTTAGTCAGAGTGAGACGGACAATTTCCAGCTCTGTTAAAAGCTAGGAAGCAAACTGCAATTCGTGAAGAAGGAACTAAAAAAAGAAGGAAATTGATGAAAAGAAGGAACTAAAAGAGAAGGAAATTGATGAAAATTTGTCTTGGCATTGGACGAGGCTATTTGTGGCAAAACCGGTGGAGGTTGGGTCCCGGTTATCCGGTCTCATTGCAGTGTGACGTCATTGGAAGATTCTTCCATCGAATTCATGATCCTGATTTCAATAATTTAGGATCCATTCTTCAAAAATATGTCTGTATCATTTTCTGGCTATGTTTCATATTTTAATATTAATACAAGTGCTTGGGATTAAAAAAAAAGGAACATCAAAAGAGAAGGAGGAGAGGATGTTAGTACAGGTAGAAGAAGGAGGGACCGGATCGAGCGCAAAAGGGAAAATAAGATAAGTTTGTATGGGGAAAGTATAGAACAGAAGAAAAAATGCGAAGAGTAGGAAGAGACAGAAAGAATAGGAAGATGACGATGATGAAAAAGAAAAAAAATAAGGATGAGAAGAAGAAGAAAAAGAAGAAGAAGAAGAAGAAGAAGAAGAAGAAGGAGAAAAAGAAGAAGAAGGAAGGAAAAGGGAAATGAAGAAAGAGAAGAGCAAAGAAAAACAGGACAAAGAAAGAAAAGGAAGAACAATAAAGAATGAAAGAGATGAAGAAGAAGAAGATGACGATGAAAAGGAAAAGAAAACACAAGAATAAGAAGGAGAAGGGAAAGAAGAAGATAATGATGATGATGAGCACTAATTTTGCTTGGCAATGAACGAGGTTATTTGTGGTCGAATCGGCAAAGGTGAGGTTCCGGTTATCCGGTCTAACTGAGAGATGACGTCAGTGGTAGACTATCCCATCTAACAAATAATACAATTATTCAGAATCTATCATAGATATATATATTTTCGATTATATCAGAAGTTATTGAACGTCTTTATTTCTTAGAACACCTGTTAAGGCTAGCAAATAGGAGCTACACTTGATGCGTGTTTCTGACACTTACGGGTGCTATTCCAACTTTTAAAGGTAGAATACTTCTTTTGCAGCCTAAAATTTTACTTTCCGAGATTGTTGTGTTATATTGAAGAATACTAAATGTTAGAACTTATCACCTATCAATTACGCACAAAGATTGGTCATGATAGGCGCATTTATAGTTATTCCAATAATAATTTTTCTATTCGGGCCTCGAATTAATGAACCGTGTGTTCAAAATTCAAAACAGCCGTTAACCCCTCGTTGACCAATAGCGCAAGAGTCTCTCTCAGAGCGTATTCCGCATGATGTGGCAGTATATGGATGTGCGCACTGTATGTGCTCTTACAATGTTTTGTGTGTGTGTGTGGTACCGTAATACGCTAGGAGTATCGCGATCCCGTTGGTGTCAAGATGAATTATGATGGAGTAGATTTTTTATTTGAATTGAATATTCTGGATAACATTCGACCAAAATACCTCATAGGGGTTATGATTTTGGAATAACTGAGGTACACAACAAGCTGTAAGCATAGCTGTAATGTGTGCAAATGTAGTTTTCTACCTTTAACAGTGTTATCAGATAACACTCAAAGTGCTAGGCATGTAAAAAGAAACACCCCTTATTCGAGTTCTTAATTGCTTAAATAGCATTAAAACCCAATGCTTAGATAGCAGTTTCGTTTCTTGCAGGGTAGAACAGAAGAAAGAAGAGTATAGAGTTAAAAAACAAAAAACAAAGACACGACAAAANGGGGGGGGGGGTGAGCAGGACAGCTCCGATATGAATGCTCAGTGGTGCAGCCAGCTGGAAATCCAGCTATAGGGGCGACTTGAACCCCTACCCACAGTAAAATGAGACGGGACGGCCCACCCCTCGAAAAAATGACAGGGAATGACAGGAAATACAAAAAGAAAAACCAAATCGTAACGGTGGGGTAACGTATTTCGGGTCTTTAATCCTGGAAGCACTTTTTTGCTAAAGCCTCGGTCACATAGGACCCCGGAAGCAACACGATTCACCCCGACTCTTTGTTAATTCACAGTTAACTGTCTCAGAACAACGAGTCGGGGTGAATCGTGTTGCTTCTGGGGTTCGATGTGACCGGGGCTTTAGAGCTATTGCGGGGAGAGTGGGAGGGGTCTTGGCCAGACTTGGACCTCCGCTGAAATAAGAATAAGAATGTGTTTTTTTTTTCGATTGTTGTCTTGCTTGTTCCCTAAGTATGCATATAGTATCCATTGGGGACCCCTCCCCCTAGTTTCCGTTCAAGCCCATGCATCACATGACCCTGCTCACGGAATAGTCTATTGTGACATTATGACAATATCTATTTTATTCCCTGCACTTTGTATAGTGGTGCGCTGGGGTGCACTGTATCTCGAGTAAAGGCTTAGAATTTCAAATTGATCGCATTCACTCTATTACATGAGGGTGCAAGTTTGCACCTCTGGTACAATGGCAGCACCCTTTAGGGTGAAGATATGCACCCCTCGGGTGGGGATCATCATCCTAAGGATGCAAATATCTAACCACACCATACGGCGCATGTCCCCACCCTACGGTGCATACCTCCATCTCCACCCACACCAAGCCCAAGGAGGGTATATCTCTATCTAAAGAGTGTTGCTATTGGTACTAATGGCTGCATCCCTAGGAGTGCAAAATTGCACCCCATTTTTAGAATAATAATAATTATAATGTTTTATTTACCCAGGGTAGCAACATTCAGCTGTAAGTTAGCTGTTCTTCCAGCGGGCCCTGCATAACACAAAGTTATTATTACCCTTCTCCTTTCTTAAATGCCGAGCGCCTGGCAAGAAGGCAGATGGTCCCATTTTTATAGGTCTTTGGTATGACCCGGCCGGGGATCGAACCATCGACCTTCCGTTTTTAAGCGTGTAGTGTANTGATTGAAATGGAAGGGATAGTGGGGTCGCTGATGAAGTGAAGTGTTGTTTTGAACACAGAAGGGGGGGGGGGGGGGGTGAGCAGGACAGCTCCGATATGAATACTCAGTGGTGCAGCCCGCTGGAAATCCAGCTATAGTGATAGGGGCGACTTGCACCCCTACTCACAGTAAAATGAGACGGACCGCCCCCTCCCCCCTCGAAAAAAAAATATGACAGGGAATACAAAAGGAAAAGCAAATCGTAAGACGAGGTAACGTATTTCGAGTCCCAATACCTGTAAGCACTCTTTTTGCTAAGATCGAACTATTTTCCCTTTAGGCCCCTGCATCCAGTGGCCCTGCTCACGCAATAATCCACTCCGACATCAAGAAAATTGTTTTATTCCCTACTCTGGGTAGTGGCGCATAGGGGGTACAGAATTGATGGATCTCGAGTAAAGGCTTAAAATTTCAAATTGATCGCATTCACTCTATTACATGAGGGTGCAAGTTTGCACCTCTGGTACAATGGCAGCACTCTTTAAGGTGAAGATATGCACCCCTCGGGTGGGGATCATCATCCTAAGGATGCAAATCTCTAACCACACCATACGGCGCATGTCCCTAGTTTGAAAGCACAAACCCGAGACTTTCGGTATGTGAGTGTGCAGAGCATGATACAGGGCATGCGCTGTGTGACTACATCACACATACAGCATTGCTCTATCCTCAGCACGAGACACACAATGAGACACACAGTGTATACTCTGTATCACTCTCTGTGTTTGTGCACAACGAAACCCAAGGGTCTGTTCTTGCAGACTAGCATGTCCCCACCCTACGGTGTATACCTCCATCTCCACCCACACAAAGCCCAAGGAGTGCAGTGTTGCTATTGGTACTAATGACTGCATCCCTAGGAGTGCAAAATTGCACCCTATTTTTAAGCGTGTAGTGTATTTATTGATTTGATCCCGTGAATCATGCTGCATGATTTATGGATCCATAAACATGCTAAAGCTCATAAAATCACATGATACTTGAGGGACTAGCAAATTATACTTTAGGTAAATAAATCATCACAGCTGGATATTTGAACTTTGAATGTGTATCCATTGTGTATTGATGTATAAATTGCAGCAGCTAAATATGACACCCATTACCGAATGTGCATTCATTGTACACGATTAGATGTTTATCCCGTACTAGTACAGTACATAAGGGTAATTCCACGGTAACGGAATTACAAATTAGAGATTTTTGGCTCTTATTTTATTCCTTTGTGCTACACTTGTACAATCTTAGTCAGTTTGAATACTTTTATATGGCGCAGAGGTACTAATGCCATCACGTGAAACACCAAATCGGTAAGATTTCTTTTTTGTTTGGAGATCAGCGAGGTTTTGTGATTCGGTAACGGAATTACCAGAAAGTAATTCCGTTACTGACTCATAATACATCGCTGGTCTCCAAACAAATAAGAAATCTGACAGATTTTATGTTTCA